>JAOTBA010000204.1:29581701-29603535 GCA_025629845.1 Erythroxylum squamatum | reverse complement strand
TACAGGTTTTGGTGGCATTAAGCCTACCCATTTTCTAGTGCCAACACAGCCCAAAAAGGCGGGTCGTGTCAGAAGATGCTAGTCAGATCCCGTGATTGCCTCCCCACAAAGAAGAGCAAGGAGACTCCTGGTGGGCCCAGACCAGTGGAGTTGAAGGGCCCTTAGTTACGCCATTTACTCGAGTTGCTTGTAAGATACCAGCTAGGTCTCGGATTTTACAGAATAGGAGAAGCAAGAAGAGAAGCAACAGAAGAAGAAGAGGGTGCAGAAGAAGAAGAAGATGAAGAGAGAATAAAGTGATAGAGAATATTGTATTGTTTGTTATGTCCTGTGTAGGACA
The DNA here is from genome assembly GCA_025629845.1 of Erythroxylum squamatum. Lineage (NCBI taxonomy): Eukaryota > Viridiplantae > Streptophyta > Magnoliopsida > Malpighiales > Erythroxylaceae > Erythroxylum > Erythroxylum squamatum. The sequence continues at coordinate 29,603,195 of JAOTBA010000204.1, read as the reverse complement.
AGTGTGTCAACATATATTCTCATGTTCGTTGTAACCGTAAAACTAGGAATAAAACAAACAAACAATTACAGAAATAAAATGATGCTTGCAACGTCAGTCCTTGTATTCTTTCGTGGGCCTCCAGTCTTTGTAGTTGATTTCATAAGTCCAGTCTCGTTATGGGTTCATAACATTCCATTCCCCTTAGAAGGACCTTTGACCTCAAGGGTTAAAATTTGAGAACTGGCTTCGGATATAATGAGGATCCTCCCACGTGGCTTCTTCCACTTCGCGATCCTTCCACCGCACGAGCCACTTCAATCCATCTGGATTTTTGTGAGTGACGAACCGCATCTCAATCACGGCTTCGGGTTGTTCTTCTCTTGGTGCTGTGCCATCTTCAATGGGTTCGTTGGTCGGTGTTGTTCCCAACCCTAACGTCTTCTTCAACAACGACACGTGAACCACTGGGTGAACGAGACTCCCAGCTGGTAGATCTAGCATATACGCCACAGCTCCCACTTTCTTCTTTATCTGGTAAGGATCGTAGTACTTAGCACTCAATTTTTGATTTTTTCGTTTACTTACCGAATTCTGACAGTAAGGTTGCAACTTTAAATATACTAGATCTCCTTCTTCAAAGGTTCTCTCGGTTCTCCCTCTATCCGCCTGAGACTTCATCCGATCTTTAGCCTTGAGAAGCTGCAGCTTCAGTGTTGAAAGCATGCGTTGACATTCTACTAAATAACGATTGACACTCTCCACTGACGAAGATAACTCCAAAGCCGTAGCTTGTGGTGGTAGAGGGTACCCATACAAGGCTTGGAATGGCATGCTTTGGATGGCATTATGGAAGTTGGTGTTGTACCACCATTCGGCTAAGTGAAGCTATCTGTGCCACTTCTCAAGATGCTGGTGCGTCATACACCTCAAGTATGTCTCCAAACATTGATTTACCCTTTCTGTTTAACCGTCTGTTTGTGGATGATATGATGAGCTCATTTTGAGCTATGTACCCATATTTTTTAATAATTATTTCCAGAATAGGCTAGAAAATATCTTGTCCCTATCTGATATAATTGACTCAGGGATTCCGTGTAGTTTATATACCTCTTGCATGTATAATTTTGCCACATCTAAAGCTGTGAAAGGATGAGATAGAGCTAGGAAATGTGCATATTTTTTGTAAGTATCTACTACCACCATAATAACATTCTTGCCTTCAGAATCGAAAGCCCTTCTATGAAATCCATGGATATCTATTTCCAAGCTCCCTCAGGTACTGGAATAGGTTGTAATAAACCAGGGTAGGGAATATTTTCATGCTTGCATTTCTGACAAGTTTCACTTGCTTGTATGCAAGCCTTCAACTTACTTTTCATTCCCAGCCAGTAGAATAATTTTTTGAGTCTATGATAGGTAGCCTTAAACCCTGAGTGACCCCCTGTTGAGGATGAGTGGACTTCCTGTAATATTGTTTCCCTGAGATTGCTTGTTGCTCCCACAAACAATGTCCTTTGTACCTTAGAACTCCTCCTTTGAAGCTGTAGGAAGCAGTCCTTTGAACGTCTTGTAGGGCCACTAGGACAGTTTGTTGAACTTTAGTATCCCCTTCATAACTTGCCACTAGTTGTTTTGTCCATTCTGGTTGAGTTGTAGATAAGGCCTGTAGTCTGCTTCCTCTTATTCAAACTTGCGAGACAGAGCATCTGCTGCTTTATTCTCTTGCCCTTTCCTGTAGTGAATTGCATAATTTAGGCCTATGAGTTTAGTTAGACTTTTCTTCTGCATCTAAGTTTGTATCTTTTGCTGCAGAAGATATTTTAGGCTGTAATGATCAGTTCTAATAATGAATGATGTAGCTTTTAAATAATGTCACAATTTGTCTATGGCTGAAGTAATTGCCAATAGCTCTTTCTCATATACAGATATGTTTTGGTTCCTAGGACAAAAGGGCTTTGCTGAAGTAGGCAATAGGCCTTTTTCCTTGCATTAGGACTGCTTCAATTCCCCAGTTGCTGGCATCCGTTTCCAAAATGAATGGTTCTTGGAAATTTGGGAAAGCTAACACTGGAGCTGTTGTCATGGCCTCCTTCAGTTGTTGGAAGGCTTGTTCAGCTTTCTGCTCCCAATGAAACCGGCCCTTCTTGAGTAGTGCGGTTAAAGGCTTGCAAATCCATCCATAGTTCTTGATGAACTTCCTATAATAACCAGTGAGGCCTAGGAAACCCCTTAGGGATTTGACAGTACTTGGTGTTGGCCAATCCAACATTGTTTGTATCTTTGAGGGATCAGTAGCCACTCCTTCTTCCGATATAATGTGTCCTAAATATTTCACATTGTCCACACCAAAAGTACATTTCTTCTTTTTGAAAAAAAGTTGTTGTTGTCTCAATGTTTGCAATATAATTCGTAAGTGTTCTTTATGAGTTGCTAGGTCAGGACTGTATACTAAGATGTTATCAAAGAAAACAAGAACAAATTTGCGTAGAAAAGCTGCAAATACCTGGTTCATCAATGCCTGAAAAGTTACAGGGGCATTTGTGAGATCAAAGGGCATCACCTTGAATTCGTAATGTCTTTGATGAGTCCTAAAAGCAGTTTTGTGAGTATCTGTTATTGCCATCCTGATTTGATGGTAGCCAGACTTCAAGTCAATCTTGGAAAAGATCACAGCTCCATGTAGATCATCCATCAAATCTTCTACTATAGGAATGGGAAATTTATCTTTGATGGTGATGTCATTGAGTCCTCTATAGTCTACACAAACCTCCATGTTCCATCTTTCTTTTTTACTAGCAATGTTGGAGAAGCATAAGGACTATGACTGGGCTGTATTATTGAGGCTTCTAACATTTCATGAACGAGCCTTTCCACTTCTGTTTTCTGGTAGCAGGAGATGTATGGTCGTAGGTTGACAGGTTTTGAATGAAGTTTTAGGGGTATTTGGTGGTCTAAGGCCCTGTGAGGAGGTAGGCCTTTAGGTTCTTCAAAAACATCATTATATTCTTCCAATAGTGCAATTAAGTGGGATTGACTTCCTGAAGTTCTTTCTCTTCAATTATGAGAAAGACATGTCTAGTCATGCCCTTGATTCCATTTTTGAAAAATTTCTAGACCCCTTTCCCTTTGAGAAGTTGAAAGTTTTTTGCTCCTTCTGAGCCTTTAGAACAACTGTATCTTTACCATTGTTCACAGTAACTTCTCTGGATTTCAAATTGAAACAAATAGGATTGTGCACTTCCATCCAGTCCAATCCCAAAACTAAGTCGCAGCCTCCCAAACTGAGTATCTTTAGATCTGCACAAAATTTATGTCTTTGCATCTCCCAACAGAATTTCTTAACCTTGTGGGTGGACATCACCTTTGCCCCCATTAGCAACAGTGACAGCTAGCGGTATGATTTCTTTAGTTGGCAGATTAAGCACTCTCACTAGAGTCTCATTTATGAAAGAATTAGTACTGCCCATGCTAATCTCTTGATTTCCTACCATTCCCTTAATTCGGAAGGCATTAAGTGAGGATTTCCTACTTAGTGCATTCAACTGAATTACTGCATCCTCTTTTCCATCGTTGGTTCCTTCCATAGTAACTTCTGCCCCTTCCTCTGTATTTTCCTTTGGAGATTCTTAATCTTCGATATCGTCAATGAGCATATGTAAAAGCTGTTTAAGTTTGCATTGGTGCCCAAGGAAATACCTATCCCCACACTTATAACATTTGCCTGGTTCTCGATTATATGCAGGTTTAGTGGTGGTTGCTTTGTTGAGGTTAGATGATGTGGTTTTGTTATTTGTGGAGGGGTTTAGATAGTGAGGTTTGTTGGATATGATAGAGGTGGCTACTTTGTTTGTATTGTTGGGTTTGGAGGTCGGAGGTGTAGGTATTTATGAATAGCTTCATTCAACTTTGCCTGTTCATAATCTTCTTGAAGTGTAGAAGGTTTAAACCTCTTGACTGCCTAGCCCAGATCCTCTTGCAGGAACTTTCACCAGGTAATCTTGTGTTAGGCCAGAATTCATTTTTTTTAACAAGAGACTTGAGTTCTTCAAACTTCTCCTGATAAGCTTCCACGGTGTCGGTTTGCTTGAGTCTGTGGAACTCCTCCACTACATTAGCTTCAGTATAATTAGTAAATCTGCTGCACAGTTCCTCAGCAAACTCCTCCCAAATCAGATCTGTTTTACCTTCTTTCCAATCCTAATATTAGATATCTAGCTTCTCCTCCAGAAACATGGTCGCCGACTCAACCTTGTTTTCATCAGGTATGTTATAGATTTGAAATATTTTTTGACATTTTCTAATCCATAACCTGGGTTGCTTACCATCAAAATGACTAAAGTCCATTTTGGGCCTTAAAATATTGGTGGTTTGGAGTAGTGGAAGGATATTTGTGGTCGGAGGGGTATGTGTTGGGTTTGTGGTGGTATTTGCGGTTTGTTTGGTGTTTGGTATTTGTAGGGGTGGTGAGCTGAGGATTCCAACATATGTTTTGGATGAGGGTGAGGCGACTGCAGCTGTAGGGGTCGGGTGTTGATTGGTTTTGATGGCTTCTGATAGGGTTAGTATGGATTTTTGTTTTTCTTTAATTCTTTTGTTGGTTTCAAGCTGAGCTTTGGCCATGTCAGCCTGCATTGTTCTCATTTGTGTTTCTAATGCCTTGACTTGTTCATCTAGGGTTTTCAGTCAGGTACCTTCGTGAGCCATGATCAAGGTTGGCAGCTAGAATCTTTGATACCAATTTTAAGATACCAGCTGGGTCTCGGATTTCACAGAAGAGGAGAAGAAAGAAGAGAAGCAACAAAAGAAGAAGAGGGCACAGAAGAAGAAGAAGAAGAGAGAATAAAGTGATAGAGAATATTGTATTGTTTGTTAGGTCCTATGTAGGACAAGTGTGTCAACATATATTCTCATGTTCGTTGTAATCGTAGAACTAGGGATAAAACAAACAAACAATTACAGAAATAAAATGATGCTTGCAACATCAGTCCTTGTATTCTTTCGTCGGCCTCCAGTCTTTATAGTTAATTTCATAAGTCCAGTCTCGTTATGGGTTCATAACACTGCTAAGAAAAAAACTTTCGCTCAAGGGGGAGTCTAAGCCCAATGTAGAAGTTTACATTTGAGCGGGAGATTATTGAGATGTCAAGTGTGAGTAGGAATCTCATATTAAAAAAATGATGAAATTACTGAGGGACATATAAGTGGAAAAGACCCATAAATATAATGTCTTAAGATTTTAAGTTAAAGTGCGGTGTCAAGGTCCACAAATATATTCCTCGCTAAGCTCATGATGTAAATCTCCTATGAAAGTAGACTCCCTGTAACTACCACATTGATCATCACTAAAGCCTGGAGCTCATAAACTCCTTAGGGTACTAAAATTTCGGGCACTCACCTCATTTTGGTGACCCAAATGCGAATGTCGTTAGTTGCATTGCTGGCTTATGCTTACACTCTTGTTGTCTTTATTGTCATCCACGGTTAGCCTTTTGTACTCATTTCTGTCATTTACAGAAGAGATTGGAGAAGAATGGAGAAAACAGCTTACAATTGAGTAAATGTAGTTACATTTCATGATCTAGAACTCAAAAATTGAAGCACAACATGGTGGACCATTCTGATTTTCCTTTCAACATCATTATCAATATATCATTGGTTGTATAACAGAAAACGTCAAAAGTCCCCACTTGAGAGTTTCAAAAACATCTCCGTTTCATTTAATGAGGATGTCAAAACCTGAATTGCAAGCATCGTCAAAAGGAAAACGATGTGTATCTTCCTCGGCTATACCTTGACGTAAACAATTTTCCGCTCCAAGAAAATGATCTCTTCAGTGTATTTGGTACAATAGGCGAAGACTTCGCCGTAGAAGAGTTACGATGTCCACGAACTCTGCTTGAAATAATATATTCATCGAATTCATTACCCTTAGCCAGTTGAATACCAGAATTTCCATCAGATTGCTCTTTAAGAACATTGGTAAGAGCGTCACTGGTCTTAGAAGCCGATAAAGAATCCAAAGAGACCGATCTTCTCATTGGCTGAAATGGAATCCCATCAACATGTTCCCAACTTTTTCTCCTGCTCTCACCCTGCAATTCACCATCCATCTCTGATTCAATACTCGACTCACCGTCTCTTTCTTCAGTTCCTCTGCTAGATTCTGCATCATTTTCAAATCTCAATATCTGGTTTTCGTCTTGAGTGCCCGAATTATTAGTACCAGACTCTGACGTTGTTTGTGTGGCCGGGTTTGTGATAATTGGGGCGCGACACATAGGGCAATTGGTGTGTGATCTAAGCCAAGTATCAATACAATTAATATGAAAAGCATGGCTGCACTTTGGTAAGAGCCTGAGAGTCTCGTATTCTCGAAATTCATTCAAGCAAACAGAGCAGTCAGTCTCTTCAACAAGACCATCGCCTTTAATATACCTACAAACAGTAATCGAACTAATAACCGATGGCTGTAACCCCAAGGTGTTGATATACCAGATAGGATGGTCAACGACAGGGCCGTGATCTTCATCGATAAACTCATCGTGGGTTGTAAGATTTCTTTGCTCCAATGACCTTCTCCTCCTCGGCCCTGAATAGAATTTAACATACACACCGTAACAGCACACAAGAATAAACGCCGCGGTCAAAACAGAAAGAGCTATGATCAAGAACTTGCTAAGCCTGTGAGAATGGTGACCTGAATTTAAAACAGAAGGTGAAGGAGCGAGGGCAGAAGGGCAGTAATAGGCACAGTAGTCCAAACACTGTTCTTCGCAAAAGCCTAAATCATTTGATAGATCGCAGAAAGGTTGACAGAGTTCTATCAGAGTTTGATTGAACCCATTATCAGCAGTCAACAACTTTCTGTGCTCTAAACCCATCACAAATGAAGAAGAGAGGAGACTGCAATCTGGGATTGGCACCTGAAGAAGAGAAGAGAACAACCATGAAGATGCAACCTCCCCAAAGTCAACGAATTGATGGATTGGAATAAACTAGGGGAAGTCGGTCCGTGTTTTGCTTAGTGAATTGATAAATTTAAGTTCCTTATTTATTTTTTTTGGTTTGATCTTTTCCTTTTCCGTCCGTTTGGGCTTTGGATTTCATGGCGGCTGTCAATATTGGCACAAAATCCACCTACCTGCTTCATGGCTTGAGTTGTCTTTCAAAATATTTAACTTTAAAATGTTAAGCATAAGTAGTTAAGTTATATACTGAATCATCTGATTTCCTTCCCTTATTATCATATTTTATATTCATTTTTTAATACCTTACATCTAACTGCATTAAGAATAATAAGTTTGGTCGTGATTATGTTAGCTGTATATTGATTACAGATTAATATAATTTGACCACTCGCTTTTAATATAATAAGGTGATATATATTATTAGTTAATTACTACTCCCTCCTATTTAAAATAAGTATCGTTTTAGAGAAATGCACACTTATTAAGAAAATTAATGAAATGTCTGATATACTTTTATTAATTACATGTTAAAGTCTTGAAAATATAATATGTGTAATTAAGATGTGAGAGAAATTAAAGGGTAATTTTGGAAGTAAAATCATAAATATGCATAAAAAACACTTATTTTGAATAATTAAAATTCATCTAAAACGATACTTATTTTGAATAGGAAGGAGTACTGTATAAGGTTCTTATCTAATATTGTTCTTTATAATTTGGTTGTTAATCTATCCTAAACCTAACAAAATTTATACGTTTCACGAAATAAAAGATACCAAGGCATAGAGGAAATTCTCCATATGTTGCAATATATCACGATTAATCCATCCCTATAAGTCAAAGTCTCGTACTGGAAATAGAAATATATTCCTTTTCTCCTCTACGTACTGTATGAAAAACACAAATACTGGGTCACCAACCTAAACTAGAAATTGAATGATACACGATTTCTTCTTTCTTTTTTGTTATTCTTATCTGTGTAGCGCTCTAAGCCACTCGATGCCATCTGTGTAATGATGATATAACATTGTAACTACACCACCTAAAAAGTATTTTCATGTTGTGATTCTTAAGTCTTAATTTTTATTTCTATTTTTTTAAAAAATTAAAAATATGTTGGTTGTCGATATTATTAAAATATATTATTGATATTAAATAAAATGTTAGATATTAATTAATTAATTACTTCAATTTAATTTTAATATAATATTTACTAATAAATATAGTAAATTAAATTTTATTTTAATTATTTTAGAGACTAAATGAACACCATTTTTTTATATATAGAAAGCTTTAATAAGTTGCTCTAATAACGTGAAACAAGTCAAACATCTCAAGGTTGTTAGCTGTATGTTAAAGAAAAATAAAACGAAAAAGACCTCTTGGCAATGGCATGGATCAGATTCAGAGCTAGAGAAAGAGACGTGAAAGAAAAGGTAATAGAAATAAGCTGCCATAACTGTTACGTGGTGTTTTCTACTTTAAATATAGACTGGGAGAGTTGTTAGTCATTAGTATTCATCGCAAACGAACGTAACAGTTATGGCGGTATAATCAAAACTGAAAAAATAGGAATTGAAGACTTATTAAGAACCCAATATTGAATAATTAAGCATCTTAGTTCAAGAATTCAATTACATAATTCAAACGCCTACTCTTCAACCCATGCTTTGGATCTTTTCCTTCCCTACTAAAGTGCCGCCCGTATGCTTCTGCAAAATCCAAGGCATAACTTGATTGATTAAACTGCACTCCTTTTCTTGTTCCTTTGATTTTGCCATAGCCTTGCAGTAAAAGAAAACCTGTTCTGCTGAGCACATGTTAGAAATGGGAAGTACATATTCAAGATTTCCATGAGCTTTTAGTTGCTAAAGAAAACACGACAAGCTCCTCATCTTTATGAACTGATTCATATTAGCATGAACCTTCATTTTTTTTGGTAAGATTAACTTTATTAGCAGAACACCAAAAAACTTCCATTTTTCCGGTTAGCAAGGAGAAAATGAAGGTTCAACTCCAGTCAAAGAAGTTCGTAAAACCATCAATTCCAACCCCATGTCACCTTAGGAAACAGAAGATATCCTTCATTGATCAACTCGCACCTGCTGCATACATGCCTCTTATTTTCTATTACTCAGCCGACGATGGAAACATTATCGAAGAAAGGTGCAAACAACTGGAAAATTCACTGTCAGAAACATTAACCATTTACTACCCTCTAGCAGGAAGATATTTTGAAGATTGTCAATTGGTGGATTGCAATGATGAAGGTGCCTTGTTCTTGGAAGCGAGAGTAGACATACAACTCGCTCAATTTATGGGGCAACAAGAGGGAGAAGAAATGCTGAACCAATTGCTTCCATTTCCTAACGAAATGGACTTTAGTCCTGTAATACTCGCAATTAAAGTTAATAAATTTGAATGTGGTGGCTTGGCAATCGGCATCAATGCATCGCATAAGGTTGTCGATGGAGCTTCCCTTAGTCTGTTCACTAATGCATGGTGTGCAGCTTGTCGGACGGGGATAGATGAAGCCATCCCTCGCCCTAGTTTCGAAGCTGGGTCTCTTTTTCCAGCTAGGTATGGATTAAGGTTTGCTACTCCGGTCCACACATATGATGGGAAAAAGATTATTACAAGAAGATTTGTGTTCAGTGGAGATGCAATTTCCACTCGCAAAGCCGGAACCATCAAAAACAGTCCTTCCAGAGTAAAAGTGGTGACTGCACTAATATGGAAGGCTTTCATTGAATTTTCTCGATCAAAAGATGGGAAATTAAGGCCTTGTTTGCTGACCTTGTCATTAAATTTTCGTGGAAAAACTCTACTTCCATTAACAGAGAATTCTTGTGGAAATCTTTACATGCTGGTCGTGGCCAGATTTGAGCCAAATAAACATGGAAATGTGGAGCTGAATGGCTTGGTGAATCTGGTAGATAAGAGTCTAAAGAAGGCCACGGAAGAATGCGCAGAAGTGGCGAGTCCGGGAGATATGATAACAATGGTGAGTAATGGAATGGAAGAGGTATATGAAGAAGTAAGGAAAGGGGATGCTGACATATGTATTGTTAGCAGCATGTGTAAATTCCCTTGCTATGAAACTGACTTTGGATGGGGGAAACCAGCAGGGGTTAGTTGTGCACATAGACCTTTGGAAATGGCTTTCCTTATGGATGCCAAAAATGGCGATGGAATTGAAGCACTAGTGACCTTGGAAGAAAATAACATGCTTCGATTCCAGAAAGATAAGGACATTTTAGCTTTCACGTCCAAGTTTGAGCCACTTGGGACAACACAGAATCACAAGAAAACAGAAGCAAACTCCCTCAGGTTTACTACAAGTAGTTCGCGGTTGAACAGATCAGCCCTAGTTAACCAACCGATTTCTCCCAAGGGGTTGTTTCAGTGGGTTGATAAAAGAAACACCCCGGAATCATACCAAATTAACTCCACGTTAGAGGAAAAGGCCACTGATGAAACAATTCATAAGTACACATGTAGTTGTAGGCGCACTTACAGCAACACAGTCCAAAACTATCGCAGAAAATTCCTATCGTCAGTGTTGAGGGTGTTGCAACGAGGAAGGTAAAAGGCAACTAGGATAGGAGTCTTCCTCGATGGCTAACACTTCACACTTACTTGCTGTTTCTTCGTACGTTCACGGAAAATTTTTGCAAGCCCCGTTTCAACGAGTTCATATCCTCTGTTCAATATTATGGTGTCTTATTGTGTTTAATAAATCTCAATCATTTATTTATGTGAATCTTGCGTGAGTCTCGCAAAATAAATGACTGAAATGAAATTCTATAAGATAGAATAAGACAGAGTAATATTAGATCTGAATTCCATTTCAATACGGTAGAATTTGGCCTCTAGTTTAGTGTATTTTCTACCATTGGTTAAAAACTCCATGAATGTAATGTTGTCCGATCTCCGATATTACCATGTGCTATATTTGTTACCTTTACACTACTAAGGTACAAATAATTAATAATTAATAATTAATAATTATAAAACTTCTCATTATCTTTTTTGTTTATCATATTTATATCTTATTATATATATAAAAAAATTATAAATAAATTTTTATAGTAGTATTAGTTTCATTTTATTAATATCTTATAGTATATTATTGACATTTAGTATAATATTTATTATTTTTATATGAAAATAAATTATGTACTTGATTATTTTTATTTATTATCTAATATTAATTTTAAGTAAGATGATCAATTTCTTATATTTTAAAAAATAAAAATTTGATTGATTGAATCTTACTTTTAATCATTACTTACTAATAAATTTTTCTTATTGTATGAAATTACTATACTCAAACACAAGATTAATTATTTTTCATATTGACATATTGAATTTATTGTAATGCTAAGTAATTTCTCATATTTTATTGAATTATTAGATTCAATGTTAATATGAATTATTTTTTATATTAGTCTGGTAAACTAAATGCTAACATCAAGTAATTCTTTTATCTGAAGCTCTGCTGGACCTAGTGGTAGAATTTTACAATTCATAATTTTATAGTTTAATTGATTAATAGCAATAATTAATCAAAATAATTATTAATTATTAAGAAATTAAATATTATAAATAAAACAAAGAAATTAATCTTATTAACTAGATTATTTCATAATAATTGAAGATTATCAAATTATAATTTATTGTCATATTAAATCGATCAACTTATTTTATTAGTTTCGTAATAATGTATAAATATGATAATTCAATAAAAATAATAAGAAAGCTTACAATTTGTGAAAATTGTATATTTATCGATATTAGTACATAATAAATAAAATTTTATTTATTATCATATAAGATTAATAAATATATACTTACTTAATAACATATATATAATATTATATTTATTAAATATCAATTAAAATAAATATCATTACACATTAGAAATTATTATGCTTTTAAATATAAATATAAATATAAATATAAAAAATAAATTGTTGCTCACAAGTAACTCCTGTGATTTGAAAAAATCAAGGCATGCTGGTTGTTGGAGGGGCATGGGTGGCTGTTTCCGTTTCTACGTGCTACTATTTTTACTCTCTATCTATTCATCCGTTAACATACGAAAACGGGTACAAATGAATTGATTCCCTGTTAAAAAATCACGATATCATTAAATTATATACAGTTTTGGTAAAGTAAAGAAATCGATGTCTTTTTTTTTACCTAAGATTAAATATTAGTTAAATTGGTCTCCTCCTAACTCTTTCTACTTCGTTGAATTTATTGTTCAAGAAAAAATTATAACCGAATATTTTAAGGAAATCATAGAATAATTTTCTACTTCTTATCAAATGTCATTTGGCTTATTAATTAATCTGTCCAGATGTACACTTGATTCTTGAATTATTAATTTTATACGTCTGGTGATAAAGTTAAACAGCCTTCTTTTATATTGAAAGGATGTAATGTATTAATCTAAAGGTGTGGTTGAGTGGCAAGGGCTCATCCATCCTTAACCAAAGGTCAGGGGTTCGATTCTTAACTTTGGGTATGGAGCAGTCTTAAATCTTTGGGCCAGCTATCCCACCATATGAGATGCCTACAAACCAACAAGAGGATTAATCACTGAATCCACCAATAAATACCCTGATCTGAGACAAAAAAAAAAAGAAGAAGATGTAATTATCAATGCAAGAGTACGATAGCTACTTTAATCTTAAGCCTTTATTCATTTACTGGGGATAGCTGCTGAAACGACGTCCCTTTGCCATTTTCTAAAACCATAGCTCAGGTCTGGCCGGGGGCCGTTCGGACTTACTCTGGCCTATTATCATCTCCACGTAATATTCTATGACTATTAGAATGTATGCCTTCTGACTTCAAACGCTGGTGATGTTCGACTTTTCCAGCTTAGCCAAAGTCTAAACTGCATTATCTAAATACAAAAGTCTAAGATGCATTATCAGTTCTGAAAAATTAGTTCCCTGAATTTAGGAAACAATTAGGGAGATTTCAGTCGCTGCCAGTGTGCGCGTTCATGGGCTCAAGCACAGCTGCAAACATGTCCCTCCCAATTGCATCCGAAAATGTCTTGGTTGCCTCATTTATGATTTCAGGCTTTAGGCTTTCGACTCTGCATAGTTTGGGAATGAGTCATGTCGCGTTGAGTGAGTTTACTTTGTCAAACCTAATTTTTATGTAACTTTTATTTTAGTTTGTAATTTGCTTGCTAATAACTATCCATATTGTAACTTAATTGGATTAGTTTATCAATCTTATTTTTATATTTTTAATAAATAAAAACAACGTAACCAAATCACATTCTTTTTATTTGTTTTTGAAATCATTAGAGATGACAATTCAATCCACGTTTGGTCTGGCTCGAACTCAACCAACCTAACCCGGGTTGACTGGCCTATGGGCGGGGCAAAAAATGAAGTTGATTTATGAATTTTTTTAAATTAACAACTCATGTTGATCCATTGTCATCCTTAGAAGTTATAAATTGATTAAAGACTCGTTTGTTTATACTCTAATTTTTATTTTTTGTTTTTATTTTTAATTTATTTAAATTTTTATATTTAATTATTTAATATGAACTAAGAAAAAGAATTATGAATATATAATTCAATTATCTAAACTATTTAAGTTTTATAATTATTTTAAATTTAAATTTTAAAATATTTTTAATTTCAATAACTATTGAATCAAAAATCTTAAAATACAAATTTAAAAATAATTTTAATTTTAATAATTAAAAATATCTTAGTTTGTAAATAAATTTTCACATATTTTATTTTAATAGATAAAATGATCTTAACAATTTTTATTAGTAAATATTATATAATAGATTAAAATTCATTCATTTATAAAATTATTTATATTTGATTTTATTCAATACTTAATTATTATCATTAATGAAAGCATAATTATATTGATATTAATAATTAGATAGATTTTTTATTTCGTTTTAAATAAAAATAAAACCAAAATGAGGAACAAAAATAAAAAAATAAAATAAAAATAGAAAAATAAAGTGAAACTAAATTAGTAATTTATACTCTCTGGTCCATAAATTTATAGTTATATTCTTTCTGGGTTTATTAGAACATTTTTATAACCTTCTAATATTATTCACATTTTTTTCCACCTCGTGGAAATTGCAGGCAGAAAGCAAGCGTTATTTTAACAAGCCAAAGATAAGGTTTCATTTACAAGGCTTGAAAGAGTTACAAGTTTTTGCTTGCAAGGAACAATGGAAACGGTCATGCTTAGCAGCTTAGGCGTTATATTTTCCACATTTGTTAGGTATAAACAATAACTTGAAGGCATCAAACATACTCAAAACAAGCGTCATCCCTTGACGTGTTCATATACTCCCCCTGACAAAAGCTCGAACTATTTTGGCTTGCGAGGACTATTCTCACAAGCAAATGCATTTCAACTTCTTGTTGTCCACACTCTGATGAATGATATAAAGCTTGTAGATAAGACATTACAGAGGTAGGTCATCTTGCAGATACAAACGACGTTCACCATGTCTAATGGAGCTTCCAATTTAAGAATTTTTCTTGAGCTGATTAAACGTTACAGGTCCTCCTACTGTAACGTTGTGAATGGAAATAATTTTTTCAGCTCCTCGGCTGCCAAGTTTGGACGTGGATATCCAATGCATCAAGGGTTGAGGCTGATGAGTTCTAGTGGTAGTGATGGAACGTATATCAAACCTGAAACCAATTTGTAAGTATGATGATTACATAAATTCACTGCCTTGTTACTTCATCACATGAGAAATCAACATGTAGTTCTTAGAAGCAAAAGATCTTAAATAAGTATAATTGTGTGTTATAGGATTATGCTTTTGAAATGTGGACTCATCTACATTCAATGTCTTGGGAAAGTGTAATGTGTTAGTTTAATGTCTAATGCATTGATTATGAAAATGTGTAAATTCAATGTATTTAGGAATACCATAAGTCTTGAAATAAGAGAATTTGAATAGAAAATAATTAATATGTTTAATCTCTTTATGAATTTTTAAGAAGTTTAAGTTTACCAACAATAATCTAGATTTTCTGTTGTCAAAAGCAGGGAAAATGATGAGAAGGCACCGCCGCCGCCGCCACCAGCAGCTGGGCTACCAATTCCTAGGTTTAACTTCCCCCTTTGGTACGTAGTTGGTCATGGCTAAACGGATTTTATGACATGATAGTTATCGTTAATCCAGGATATATTTCTGCTTTTGATTATGAATTAGTATTCTATTATGAGAAGAACAATTTGATTACGTTTACTGTGCCGCGCAGGGCTAGGTGGGCGATAGGCTCTATGTTGTCTCTTTTGCTACCCTTCTGGAGTCAAAAATGGCAACAACTCAAAAGGATAGAAGGTAAGTATATGATTTATGAAAAATTTTGGTTTTCGTCATGACTTCAGAGATGGCTTAAACTGAAATTCATGTTGTACTTGGTCTGGATGTGTTGTCAGTCAAGAATCTGCAAAAGATTTTCCTTTACATGGTATTAAAGAATAGGAATGTTGCGGAATTGCAGGAGAGGCAGAAGCAGTTGTTGATGGGGTTGAGAAGGTAGCAGAGGTGGTGGAGAAGGTAGCAACCGTGGCAGAGAGATTATCCGAAGAGGTAGCTGAAAAGCTTCCAGAAGATGGAAAACTAAAGGAAGCTGCTTTGGTTTTGGAAAGAGTTTCCAAGGCAACAGTTCATGATGCACAAGTAGCAGAAGAATTCATTCACAAAGTAAACGAAACACCACTGAACATTGGAATTACTTTTGTAGAAATCTATTGCAATACTTACATAACCATTTTCTAACGTTATGCAGGTCGATGACATAAAACGGGATTTTTGTGACTTGGAGAAGATGGTTGAACCTGTCATAGAAAAGCTTGTTCCACAAAACCCCGAGGAAAGTAAGACGTAGAGGAAATCCATATTATGTAACTGACAGAATGGTTTTTGTGTTGCCTTTCTTGCCCTTCACAGGATTTGGTGGCAACGCTAGGCTGATTCGATGCTTTCATACGTATGTCTAGCCTTTTAAGTAGTTGCAACGATCCACCTACCCTAGGTATCACGTTTTACATGTTTGACCAGAAGGGGTCAGAGGAGGGAGGTGTAATTTCTAATATATAGATTGCCAAAATGGTTAGGAAACTGACTGCAAATTAAATTATTGTTATGACTATTACAATTTTTTTATGTATTAAATGTAAATTTTAAAATGTTGTATTTAAAAATTAATTTTTTAATAATTTATATAAATCAGAAGTAGATCTCAGTTCATATTGATTAAGAACAATACATTTTCGATTAAAGATAATATAATAAACCACTCGTATAATTAGATGACTTTTCAATACCTTCAAAGGCCGGTGAGGGCGAAAGTGCCCTTGCCTCCTAAATTCACCTTCGAAGGCCAGTGTTTTAAATCTTCCAACGAACTCAGTTTAGTATTACAGTCCCAGTGTTGCCTTGAAGTCTTGTTGTCCAGTTCATCCTAAAGGGTACGACAGCCTGAGATCAACCTTCGCTTTTCGGAATTGAATTTGTTGCAAGTCAACCGCAATCAGCACTATAACAAATCTAATTTCAGTGAACTGACTTCTGCAACGGATTTGCAATTTCTTTGGACCACCGAACACAGTGAATCAGCATGTTTAATCATATATAACATGTACTATAAACTTGAGCAATTTAATTATATATATATATATATATAATATACTATAAGGAGTTTGTTTTAAAACGTAAAGGAGATATGAAATTAGGATTTTAAATCATATGCACAAAGATAATTAGTAGAAAATTATAGGCATACTGGTCGGCAATCTTCCCAGGTTAACTTTACACCTCGAGCTGACGGAGAAAATAGAGTGTGGGACATCTGTTGGCTGGGAGTGGGACGCCTGTGCGACAACGATATCATCCTGGGATGCCTTTGTCACACCGTTATTTGCCAATTCCAAAGCAAAGCTGTTCCACCTCTTATTCTTGTTGTCATATGCACTTAATTAATTTCTGAGACATCTATACTCTTCTTTTATGGTCAATTTCTTTACGCATGCTGTTGATCTGTCTAAAATGAAAACTATTTATTAACGGGAAAACCATATACCTGTAAGCTGTCTGTTGATTGTGCTTTGAGGCTCATGGAAATTCCTGTGCTTTTAGCTTTAGAAAATCCCGAAGAAATTAAAAGCAAAAGAAAGTTAAAGCTTCCCTTGACCGTTGGTCTTAAATGGAGATGGAAGTCTTAGGAAAGGAAACCCCTAACTCACGCAAAAGAGCCCAAGTCTCCCCATCTTGACAAAGGAAACCCAAATCTTTAAAGCTGGAGAGTGTGGGACTGACCACTCTCCTTAAAACAAAAAACAAAAAGAGTACTTGCGGGTGCTTCTGCTTGAAAACTTAACCCTCTTGATTTGACAAAACCTACAACCAGCATCTGGACAATTTGCGAGACAAAGTCATCTGGATATCAACTTTCTGTAATTAACCTAACCTGTTTTAGATTACATATAACTTCTTCTCTCTGACAAATCGCAATTAAATGTGTGCCTTCTGTTTTAGTAAGGTTAGAGTTTTCACTGTCTCTCTCCAGATTAAACCTTATCAAGTGTTATTTGCATAACTAGATCGGAAAACTCATGCACGAGCAATGGGAACAATTATTTAGTGAATGGTCATAACAATTATGATTATAATGTAAAAAAGTCATAAATCGTAGAATTAATTTGAGCAAAATAACAATAATAAATCGACTCGGACCAAAACTATAACAATACTAATAGAAAGATAGGAGACCAAATTAATAACCATCATCACAGTCATGATGGTTAAGAAATAAAGCTACAAGAAAACAAGCCACTCTTTTAAGAACAATCTCGTCAAGAACTCTAAATGATCAGAACAGCAGCGAAGAGACCAACAACCACTGTTCCAGAAACAGCAACTCTGTTCAAAACGCCCCCATTTCCAGCAGGTCCAGGAGCTTCTGCAGGAGGAGAAGAGATGGTGGAGGAAACCGGAGATGGAGAAGTCTGGATTGTCGCCGGACTTGGTGCAACCTCCGACGGGGTCTTCTTGCTCGGAGCAGGTGCAGAGACTGAATGGTGGGGAGAAGGAGCAGAAGCAGGCGTCTTGGTTGCTGACGACGGCGGTTTTGAGTTAGGTGCAGAAACTGGAGTCGCAGGAGACTTGGCAGGAGAAGAAGCCGGAGACTGGGCCAATGTTGAGGTGAGAAGCAACCCCAGTAGCATGAAAACAGCAACAACCTTGGACTGAGCCATTTTAGTCTTAAGCGAATTAGAGAACAAAAGAGAGTTAAAGAAGAGAGTGGCTTGGGTTGATAGGACAAGGAATAGAAACTTTCAGGGTTTATATAGAGGTGGCCCAAGTGGACCATGTCGAGCCACAGTTCATCGACATTAACAGGAACAATCATCAACCGGTGGAGCTTGTCCTACAGCAGCCAACAAAGGACAAAATTTGGAGAACGAGTCCAAGATTGTCTTGGTTCGTCGTTGACCAATAAAGTACCGTTGGAAATTGATCATGAACGTACACGTGGGTGAGATGTAAATCAAGACCGTTGTTTATAATAAAGAACGTATAATAGTTGTAACGGTCAAGAAGAGATGGGAATCCCGCGGAGGAAGGGTGGGGACCACTTACCTGGAAACCAGTTATATTGGGGAAGCCAAATACAGTAGTTTCTTATCTCGCGATCAACAAAGTCAAGGAACGTCTCTTTTTTAATCTCTCTCTTCTTCTTTTTTTTCCCTTACATTTTCTTTCTTAATTATGGTAAACGTATATTGAGTTGTGAAAGGCATCAGTGGTGAAGAGGAAATGGCTTGGTCAAACGAAAATTTTATTGTAGTTTTTTATTTTTCTTATACATGTTTATATTTTGAATTCAATTAATTAATGAATTCATTTAATCGGTCCATTTAAAATAGTTATAATTTTTATTTATTAAAAATAAAGTTGCGCAATATTAAAATTTTAATTGTTATTGTTAAAATCTAGTTTTTAGACTTGGTAGGCTCTACACATGTAATTTCTTTGTTATTTCTCATTCAATCCATTGCTTCCCTAGCTCACGAAGGTTTCAATAATCAAGTCTCTTTATATATATATATATATATATATATACTTGTATTTAATTTTAAATTTCTGGGTTTTTTAAAGAAAAATGTGTAGTTGGATTTAAATTCTAACTCTATCCTTCTAATTTAATAAAAATAAACTTAAATAATTTGTTAAATATTGTAATGTGTCACTAAAACCAATAACTGAAGGTAATGCTATACCAAATATTTCATATGTTTTACATTAAGAATGTAAGCTAATTTTATAGAATTTTATTTTTAGTATAATTTACTTAACTTGAAAAAAATTACGTTCTGTGTGAACAAATTTTGGAACCAAATCGTTTTCGGCAATATTAAGAACTTTAAAGATTGAACAAATGTCCACAGCCCACTGATGAACGTATCATTTTGGTTATGGGATCCATTTTATTATTGAATTTGTGCTTCAGTCCATCTCAATATTTTAAATAATTATACGTCAGATTACGTTTGAGAAGATAGACATTATAAAACAAAAAGATACGATGATTTAAAAATTAACACGCGGCCTCACTTAATCCGGTGATAGTTGTGTAAATTTAATCGTATTATATAATAAATGGCTAATACTAATAGTCGTTTGGATATATTTTTGTTACTCGTGATAATTATATATTAGATAAAATTTAAAGATAAATTATTTTTAATGAGTTAAATTTATTTTAATCTCTTATTTAATATTGATAAAATAATTTTATTAAATTAGATTAAATAATTTTAAAATTAATATTTATTTTAAAAGTTATTAAATCAAAATTTTATTTGAAATTTATATATTTTGAATATATTTTTAAATTAATTATATTTAATAATAATTATTATATTAATTTTAATTTATTTAATTATAAATATTAAATAAAATCAAATTATTCATAATTTTAATTAATTAAATATAATATTAAATTAAATTATTCATAATTTTATTAATAATTAATATTTAAAATAATTAAATAATATATTTTTTGTTGATAGTAAATGTGACCCCATGCATACTTAAAATAATTAATTGCATGCATTATTCACGTCTCATTTCATTATTTTATGCACAATTCTTCTAATTTTTCATGGAACATTCACAAGACACTCAATTTACATTCATGCAATATCCACGGTATTTTCACTCAATTCGTATCAATTTTGAAGTACATCGCAAGAATTTGTATCCAAAATCGAGATATGAATACAAGCAAAATTTAATAGAATTAGATACAACATTCAATGCTCAGGGTATTTGCAATCAATTTATAACTCTGATAAGCCAAAAAGTAGCAATCATAGCTTCTTAGATAATAATTGTAGGAAGATATGTTAATAGCCAATAAAATGAAAGCCAAATTTGTCAAATAGAGTCACAAACTATAATCGAAAAGGTTAATTTTGTCCCCCATTTCTGCTTTAATTTAATCTCTTCCACTTGTAGTTGTTGAGCTCTATTTTCAAAGCCCAACAATCGCTCCGAAGTCATAAACGCATGAACATAACACCCTGTAAGGTTATTTCAAATAACCCTCATTAGCCATCATCATTTCATCCTCATTCTCATAACATCCCAGAAATTCACTCACAATTTATTCAATGGTGTGCCCATACCAATTAATCACCATGCTCAAACTCATTTCCCCTAGTTTGTGAACATAATTTGGAAAACTTCAAACCATAATTTCAATTTGACTTCTTCAAAGAAATCACAACTCTAAGTCTCTAGTTTGCTTTGAAGAAAGAATCACCTTGATCGGAGCTCTACGGCTCAAGATATATTTAAAAAGCCAAAATGTGTTCATACCTCAATCATGCTCTCTCAATCGACCCCTCACTTTCTCTAATGCAAACTTTTTCAATTCAACTCCAAAAGACACAAATTTTCATGGAGGGATAGATACATTTCTTAGGAATCTATTGCTTCAAGAATCACCTCATTTGGAGGTCGGGTGAGGAAGTTATGATCAAAAGAATCCAACATACTTAAGTCCTCAATCGTGCAGTGACATGTCTTGGCGCAATTGTCATAACTTTCACCATAAATGTCAGATTGATTTTGTTTTTGGACCATTAGAAAGAGGACATCAAGATATAAAACTTTCATGAAGACCACAAAGCGAGATTCTACCTCTAAAAGGGTCCAAAATCATGATTTCATGAAGCTGTCCCGTGAATGTCCGTTAAACGGACATGCATGTCCGTTGAACGGACATAGATCGGCCAAATTGCACCATTTCACCCGAGAAGGTCTGTTAAACGGACATCAAGTCCGTTAAATGGACATGGGCAATGTTAGGGAAATGATGGGTTGAGCTACACAGCTCAGTGGCTAATATACTTATAGCCATTGGCTATGAGCCACACAATCAAGCATATTTATGAACATTCATATAAGCATATTCATCTCATCTTAATCCAACAATGTAAGCT
>JAOTBA010000204.1:29558706-29572906 GCA_025629845.1 Erythroxylum squamatum | reverse complement strand
GTAGAGAATAATTTGTAACAATTTACTTTGGATAATTTGTAAGTTTTAATATTTTAATTATTATAAAATAAAATTTTAATTGCAAGTTTAATTAATTGACAACTCTCAAATTTTGCATTTATAATTGACCTGTAGATCTTGAATATTATAAAATGTAATAATTTAAGATGTAAAATATTATGAATTTTATTACATTTTTTGTAAAAACTCACTATTGTAAAATATTATTAAATTAAAATGATTTAATAATATTTTACAATATTATTACCTACACCACATTTCACGACGTTTTTTGTGACGTTTTTTAAAACGTCGCAAATGCTCTTCTGTGACGTTTTTAGAACTTTTTGTGACGTTTTTAAAACATCGCAAAAGGGCTTATTTTCTTGTAGTGTCATCAATTCACAATGTGACAATGTGCAGAACAAAATCATCAGTATGACGCACACATTGTAGTGCCACAGTGAGAGAACACTTACCCATACCAAATCGAAGTATAAACTGCGTATACTTCGCTCACAACCTCAAGAAGATCCCTCGATATCGTCAAACATGAAGTATGAGGGCATTATCTTGGCGGAAGAGAGAGGGATGGCTTGAGAGATAAGGGTTTGGTTGGGATGGAATGTTATGGGGATGGGGTCTCTGAAGGCGGAGAAAGGGAGAAGAATGAAGCAAGAGAATGGAGAATCTTGGGCTAGAAGATGCCTGGCATGGACGAAGGAAGGAGAGAACGCAGGGGTGACGGCGATAGGTTAGAGAGAAAGTGTGGGAAAAGGGAAGAGAACAGGGTATTTTAATTCTGAGTACATGCAATGTCCATTAAGCGGACCTTTTCGGGTCTTTTTGGTTGTTATGCAATTGTAGGTCCGTTAAATGGACATAATGTCCGCTAAATGGACCTTCTTGAATTTTTCTGTATTATGTTGAGTCTATGAGTCTATTAAACAGATTTCATGTCTGTTAAACGGACTTTCTTGGTGAATCTAAGGTTTTCTCACCTTGTTCACTCTTCTTTTGTCCCTTTTACCCACTCAATAATATCATAGAACTATATACATGATGTATGATTGTCAATAACGAATAGATTAAACAAAACAAAGTATTAGTGCCAATAATGGAATATGCAACAAAATCAGTGAGCAGCCTAAAACCCCTCTCACTAAAAGATTGAAAGTACTTTCCAAAATTATTCAGTAACAGAAGGTAATACTGAAGATCAAGGTAAAAGGGTAAAATCAAGGTAATTTTCTTCTTCTTCTCTCCAGTGATAGTATTATTCAGTGGAAATGAAGCGTTTCTTTGTTTTTTGGCAATTAGAAGATTAGTTAAAAGCAATAAGGACTCGACAAAGTTGCAAATATAACTGGGATTCCTCATAATCAATTTATACACCTTGAGGAAAAAGAATGGATGTAATCATAATCTTGTTTTTAAGTTAATACAAAGAGCAAAAGATCTCAACTTTGTAAATCATATCCATTGGAGAGCTTCATCGTTCTCTATTGGCAAAGCAGAGAAAGTTTAACTGATTGGGAATGCTCTATTCGTTTGACTTAGCATCTGATGTAGTGTCTACTGCAGAGTCACCGTTGCTGTTTATCAGGTTACTGAAGCGGCCATTGAATTCCACTCCATATATATGGCCCATTTTAACACGTTTGGTCTCCAGGTATCTCTTGTTTTCCGTGGTGATCGGTGTTACTAGAGGAACTCTACCTGCAACTGTCAAACCATAACCCTTCAAGCCAATGTACTTTGCTGGATTATTCGTCATAAGCTTCATTGTCCGCACACCCAGATCGCGTAAAATCTGCTCCAACAGATTTAGCTTCAGAAACATTTTAACGGTGGAAAATAATCACAGTAATACTAACAAGTGAGATTTGGGTGTGGAAAGGATGGAAGTTATTGTTATTATCTTATGAAACAATTCCAACAGACAATTTCCGTAGAAGATTGTTAAAACATCAACTAGGAATACCTGTGCACCAATGCCATATTCTCGTGAATCAACAGGAAGTCCCAGTTCCTCGTTTGCTTCCACTGTATCTCGACCAGCATCCTGCAGATTGTAAGCATGAAGCTTATGACCCAAACCAATGCCTCTTCCTTCATGGCCGCGGAGGTATACTAGCACACCTCTGCCAGCAGCCTCAATCTGCTGCATTGCAAGTGCTAGTTGTTTCCCACAATCACATCTGGCAGATGCAAATATGTCTCCTGTGAGGCATTCCGAATGCACCCGCACAAGAACATTCTCTCCATCTCCAATTTCACCCTTTGGGTAGCAAAATTACTTGTAAGCAAGTGGCTTTTAAACAAAATAACACAAGCATCATGTATGTTGTAACCCAAGCAAGCAGGATATAATCAATGTTATCACTCTCCACAGTTGCTGGAACTTCAGCTTGTGTGAATTCGCATAATGCCAGAAATAGGTGCTCATGCCTAAATGACTAGCTTCGGGAAAACCAAGGGGTGTTTCACTCATTTGAATATGAAAAGACCTAGAGTTAGATCCCCTCTAGAAGTCATCTCCTTCAACCATCTCCCTTGATTTAAAATCCTCATATTTAACTAGTTTTTGACTAAAGAAGAAAACAATACTTTAATGTACGAGTATTTCACAAAAGAATCAAACAAGATAACAGCAGATTTTATGTATGGTCAAGATCTCTCCTCCACCTCAAGTTTACCTCTCTCACTTACACATATTCTGCAACTGTGAAATACAGGAAATTCAATTAATCATATGGTCTATTCTGCAACTTTGATATAAATGAAATTCAATTGATCATATGGTCAAGCTTTCGGACTGGAAATAACACAATTTCCGTAAACTTATAATAAATAAGAAACCAGTTGTCTACTAGCTAGAACTTGATCACAGATAAGACTGAAGTAAATGAGCAGAAAAGTAAAGAATCAATAGATCATTGCCAAAAGTTGCAAATCCTGCTCACCTTAACCATGGCAATATGCTCTATACCATCTAAGACTGATCTATAACAGTAAGCTGTGAATGGTCCCCACATTGTCGGTAACCGAGCAGCAGATGATTGATCCACCAATTTATCTCTCTTCCTCCTATACCTGTGAATTGTAATCCACATAGACATCATAAATGATACCATCAGGCTACCCTTCCCATGAGGATACATACAGAAAGACACTTCATTTCCACACATGGACTCAGCACATCAAACTCTACAAAATGATGATAATCAAAAGAAGCTCAAACCTATACCTGGAATCCATTTAAAATGCATCAATAGAAGATAACCTTCAAACCAAGAACATCATGCAGAAGCAAAATAAGACATTGGTCCACAATAATTCCACGCTTTTAATTAACTTCTACTCTCAAATGACTACCTTAAATGTTACAGACCAATATTAGTGAGCAATATAACTGTGTATCAGCAAACAAAAAATGCAAATGACAGCTAAAAACAACAATACAATTTGATCTTCATAACTGCTATATTGTATGTTCTAACTTGATCGACACATAAGCAGAAAATTCAAAATAGTAACTGAATAGCTTCAGTTTATTCAAAGGCATCAATTTTTGCTTTTCAACAGAAAATTTCGTTTCCTTTTCAAAAGAAAAAGTCATCCATTTAGTTGCATATGATGGACCAACCCATGATTAAGTTCCAAAAGTATAGTGCTTCCTTCCAAGATGAGTGCAAAGCAAATAATCTAAAAGAAGAAAAAGATAACCTACCTAATTAGATCAGCAATTGAAATAATTTTCAGATTCTCCTGCAGTGCAAATTCACGAAGTCTTGGTAATCTAGCCATGGAGCCATCATCATCTACAACCTCGCACAGAACTCCAACAGGATCAAGTCCAGCTAAAGCAGCAAGATCAACTGAAGCCTCTGTATGCCCAGCTCTTTTTAAGACACCACCCTCCCGGTACCTCAGTGGAAAAATATGGCCCGGACGATTGAAATCATCAGGTCTTGAATCTTTGGAAGCAAGAGCTAACACTGTTGTTGCCCTATCATAAGCAGAAACCCCTGTGGTTGTACCATGTTTGGCGTCCTACAAAAGCAGATGCAGGGAAAAACAGAACTTACTAACTGCCACATAGATTAACAGTATGGCATAAGATAGTTCAATATCCCAGTCATGCTGCCAGGCATCCATATTTAAGGCCTATTCTATTTCACGAAATGTGTACAGAGAGCTTTTCAAGGACCTTTTTTGCAGTTCTAATATAAGAATGGGATTAATTCCATTTAATATAAAAAATATTTCTCCACTTGGAGATATTTTTTTGCTTCCCATGATGAGAAGCTGAAGGTGTAAAACATATGTATCGTATGAGTATAATCATTTCCGAATAATGACAACAGGGAGAAGAAAAACAGAACTTCCCTGAAAAGGAAGTTTAAACTTCTCAAAGGGACTCAATCATCCTACTGTACGATTGTCAATGCTCCAAATAATTTCATACTCTCCATGACTTGAACAATTTGTTGTTCTTTACAAGCTTTACTTTGTTAAGAAATTCATTTGCCAAATATTAACATAATATGGAGAAAACATCAACAATGCATTTGTTTTTACTCAAAGGGAGATTCTTATTGCTTCCAGTAAGAAGCTATCCATGCAAACATCATTACTAGCATAATATAAAATTTTCCAGATATGAGTAAAGTCAGAAAAACACACACCACCGTAACTGTGAATGCAGTACGAAGCTTTTCATCATTTTCGTTTTGGGAAACCATCAAAGGGAGTTGCAGCCTGTCTAAATCTTCTCCTTTCATGCTCACACAAACTATTCCGGTACCATGCTTCACAATGAAAGCCATCGCTTCAGGTGTTGCCAACTCTGCTGCCATGATAAGATCTCCTTCATTTTCTCTGTCCTCATCATCTACAACAAGCACAATCTGCAACAGTAGATCCTAGTCAAATAACTGGAAGAAAAACTATAGTTTAATAAAGAACTTGTGAAAAATGAAGTTAAAGAAATGGTACTGAATAATTCACTATCTACATAAAGTTGGGCAAACTCATAAGATAATTACCTTGCCCTGGCGAATGTCTTCAATGGCCTCAGGTACGGAAGAAAAACCTGCTGTGGGGCGATCCAGATCGAATTCATCATTCTTAATGGGGAAAACATCCCTAATGAGGGTGGTATCAACTGACAGAGTTCCAAGTGCTGTTGCATCACGATGTACCTCCTTGCTGACTGAACCGGCATTAATTGCAGCACGTTTTGCAGCAACATTGTTGCCATTAATATTGGACTGTAGCGTACCTTCATCAGATATTAGTGCTGCTTGAGTTTTGCCAACAGCCTTGATGCCCAAATGGGTTTTACAATCATTAAGTCGGATCAAGGTGAAATCAGACGTGTATCCGTTTACAGAGAAGGCATTCATTGGATGTAATCCATTGAATAACTTGAAGTTTCTGCCAAATGCCACAGACGAATGCAGATCAACACATATCCCATACCACTATGAATAAAAGATTTGATTGGTAGAGAAAGAACAACGGCAACATAACCAAAAAAATGAAGTGTGACTTTATGAATCCAAGCCAGGAACAATTAACAAGGTTTATACCTCTCAAGAAAATGTTAATCATGTGAACAATCATATCTGCATTACAAACGACTTATGAGGACATCTCAAGCAAGAGTGATGTTCAGAGCTTTCAACTGAACCTAAGATAAGCATTTCCAATTCGGAAAATTTTCGGTATCTAATTTCAAGACACCAGAATGGCTGGTAATAAAATTTTGATTCTTTTGAGTGAGCTTGGGCGTTTCCAACCTAACAGAAGAGTGCTCATTGCTTACCAATATTTAAAAGGCTTCCACTTAATTCATTGTCTTCCTATATAACCAACTCCTTAAAAACACCTGAATCAATTTAAAGTATCGGGAAGGAAAACATCCCATCTTTGACACACCAGATAATGAACCGCAAGGGTCAACTAATCTATCAAGGACAAAACTTGATCACCAAAAATAAAAAGGAAAAATAAGCTCTTCGAGACAAGGACTAAAAGAACAAACGGAACAACCCTCATTAACTAAAATGTTCAAAGCAAGAAAAGTCAAGCAAAAGCGAAACGATCATCAATTAAAAAGCTGATTACTAAAGGTACAAAAAGAATGGAACTTTCGAACCCAAAAACAGCTAAACATTGAAACCCAAATGGAAATAAACAAACTGAGTACTCACTGAGGGCATGAAACAGATTTTCTCGGAGTGGTTGTTGCAGGGCATGAAGAGAAGTTGATGGACGCCATTGCTTGTTTTGGCTTCTCTCCTCTAAAAAGGTAACGATATTTCTGAATTATAATGCGAAAGAGGTCTCATTCGTGTGTATTTATAACGGCTGACGAGTATGAAGAAGAAGAGCAGTGGGCAGCGTTGAAGAGGAAAAAAGATGGTAGGAAACTGATGAAGAAACGACGAACTTGTCCACAGAGAAGGGTCTTACACGCGGGTGACGAAGATAGGCATGCGACCAACCATGTTACTAGTCATGATCTCCTCGCAGGTCAGGGTCTCGTGTTTGGAGAAAATCTGTGTTTAATAAGGGCAACTTGCCGAGCTGTCCGCTTACAACCATTTCCCATTTTTGTGCATTTCTTTATTGAACACCAAGTTTTGTTTTGCGTACATTTGTTCATGTCCTTTTCTTAATTTTTAATCTTCAGAAATACGAAAGCGCTCAAATTCACGTAGGGTTTAGGCTTCTTCCATCAGAAACACTATGATTAAAGTTTAGGATTCGATTCATAAGTATAGGTTTAAGAACTGCACACATGATTATGTGATTTTAATATCGTTTCCACTTGATTACTTATGATTCTGTAAGCTTTCAAATGATAGATAATTTATGGGCAGAGGCAGTTGAAATACTTAAGAGCGAATGTGACCAAAATGTGGGCAATTGTACTCAAAAGATCTTATTACAATTGCGCGTACGGAGGGAAAGATAACTGTCGGAAAATTTGTTGGATTCAGACAGGTATGTTTGGAGGTAAATGAAAATCTTATATTTTTGGACTTTTCGATTTAATTTATTTTAATAATTTTTATTATTAAAAATTAAGTTATTATTAATTAGTTAGTTTAATTAATTAATTAATTTTTATAAATTAATTAGTTTTTATAAATATACTCACACCATATATGGAAATCTGCCTTTGTTATTTATTACAGTATTTCTAGAAAGTGGTCAGATATGCAAATAGTATTAAATATAATTATCTATACTTTGAACTTAATTGATGCATTCCTTGTAATTTGATATTTTTGTATATAAATCTTCTTATTTTATAAATTATCATTTACTTTTTAATGATTTTTTAATTATCACATGATTTTGTTCATATTTTATTATTGGTTTATTTATATTTTAAATTTAATAGTACTACTTCATTATAAAATTATTAAAAAATTAAAATATAACATAGAAAGTTATGTGTTTTTATCATATTTTATTGTTTATTTATTTATTTATGTCTAAAATAAAATATTATTAAATTTTAATACTAAACCTCATTATAAAAGTATTAATAAATAAAAATTTAACATAATATAACATAGAAAGTAAAATCACATAAAGATAAGTGATAATTTTAAAATATAAGCATTGAAATGAAAATAAATTAAACCATATAAATCTAATGTACTTAAAGTTTAAATTTTATTTATAGTAAACTAACTACAAACATATATGATGGTGAAGCTTGAAGTAATTAGTAAAGTTGTTTTTTTATAACCATAAAGTAAGTCATGGAAATAACAACTCTCTTGAACTTATTTTTTTTTAATTGATGAAGACTATAGTTTTAAGACTTCCATCTTCTACTTCTAGATTGTCAAAAAGGATGGATCTCATACTGTTTGAAAGTTTTTCTTTTTCAAAGCCAATTCAGGGTTTTGAATTCATGTCATTGAAAAATGAAAATGGTTCCAAAGTCTGTTCCTTCAAATAGATTAATTCGGTGCTTTCTTTATAAATTATAATCATCGTTTGACGCTAAAGTTAATTAAAAGAATCACGTTAAGTGATCAGCCATAGGGGAGTCGACATTAAAAATAAATAAACCAACATCGTCAATGGCTTTTATGGTCTAACTAAAACCCATCACCCAATCGCACGAGACGGGGTGACCTTAGCTACGTACTCGACGGGTGTTGAAATGAACTGGAAGCTAAACGACGAAAACAGTAGTCGCCAAACCTTGTCACATTCGCTGCACGTTAAACGCACCCAAGTGACCCTCGTCATGCATCACGTTTTGGACGTCGACCGTCTGGTGTTGGAGGATTTCTTTTTGTTTCGGAAGTTTGACTGTCATATTGAAGGAACTTGGAAACTTACACTCAAATATTTCGTTTTCGTTTAATTATGTTTTTGACGATTTCATAATATCCTATCGTATCTTGCACGTGATTTAGAAATTAGTTCATT
Organism: Erythroxylum squamatum; assembly: GCA_025629845.1. Lineage (NCBI taxonomy): Eukaryota > Viridiplantae > Streptophyta > Magnoliopsida > Malpighiales > Erythroxylaceae > Erythroxylum > Erythroxylum squamatum. Next base: position 29,564,437 of record JAOTBA010000204.1, on the reverse strand, counting down.
CAAGAAAATTAAATGGAAGCAATCATCGGGTCTTGCGATCAGTGGATAAGAGATTTAAAATATCACGTCAATGAATAAGTAAACTTCAATAAAGTCGTCTTTTTAAAAGATAGAAAGCCAATAGAACCATCCGGCTACTTTCACCAAATTTCTTGCAATTGGTCAAGTGATCTTTCGTGTTGGAGACCATCATCCGATCCAAGACAAAGACTAGATTAGAAGAGATGTGGCTCTCCAATTCAAACATTTGACATATTCATATGCATGAATATAGGGCACTCTAATTACCTTTTTTTTCTTTAAATGTAAATTCTTTATTAATATTTTATTAAAATGTAAGTTTGGGCTAAATCTTCTTTTGAGGGTATCACTTAGTCTTTTCTTGGACTTTTTACTGAACACTTCGTCGTGAGACATAAACTTTATCTTCACTATCGAAATATTCATTCATTTGAATCTCACATAGATTAATTTATTTCTCATATGAAATGTCAACTAACATGAGTGACATGTATCTCATGTCCATCGAGATAGACAGGGTAGATTGGAGGACTACTAATGCCTTCTTTATGAGAGAATGTTGGAGCGTTCATTAACATTTGCTCAAAAGCGGCTTTGGGTAGTTATGGATTCTCTTCCTTAAGCTTGCTGAAAATAGATTGATTGTACCATATTTCAAACTTCTCACGATTCGAGAAGTGATAGTATGAATAGAACATCAATGAGGAGTATGAAATTCATTCTCGTAGTTTGTTATCCACTCCATAAATTTGAATGGAATTAAATATTTTGTTATATGTTATGTTAATAATGTAGTACCCAATGATTTTAAAGCCAGACTGAACTAACCAATTCGATCAAAATAAATATGAATCAGCTTGATTTCTAGTCTGATTTGTACTTATAACCCTTATGAAGAAAAAAATAGTCAGTTAAGTAATAAATCGACCGATTTTCTTCAACCATGGAGAATCGAAAATTTGAAAAAATGAATAACATAAAAAAGTGAAAATGACAGCATCTTTGTTGTGAACGACAATTGAAGAAGATGAAGAGAGTGAAGAGATAATGAGATGAAGAAGCTTAGAGAGTAAAAGCAAGAGCAAGAGTTGTCGCACAGAATCAATTGAGTAGGCTTTCAACCATCTAATTCCCTCGGTCTTAGTATCAATGTTCAAGGATGACAATTTTGCCATACAAGGTGTTAGAATTATTTTTTTTTGCTTTGGAAGCAAGACATAGTATAACTCTGTAAAAACATACAAAAAAATCTATATGTTAAAACTCAACAATAATTATCATTAGTCTATTATTTTGTGTGACGGAGATTTAAAGACTTGACCAAATATGTTATAGAAAGATAGACATTTGGCATAAAGAAAGCCAAGTTAAGTGTGTGGTTGAAATTATTTGTAAACTAGTATAAATAGATGTATTAGGCCTTGGTGCAAAGCATCCCAAATTTGTGATTGTGAGTGAGAGTAAGAGCTAGAAGTGTTCTAGAAAAATATTGTGAGAGTAGTAACATGTTGTAAATTAATAGTATTTGTGTGATTCAAAATATGCTTTGTACTTGCCACTTTGATAAATCTTGTACATCAGAAATAATCACTATTGTACTACTTTCTTTATGAGTTAAGAACCTATTAATAAAATTGCATATTTGATAATATTTTCTGTTATCAAAATTCTCTCCAAATAACCAACAAGTGGTATCAGAGCAGGCAGTCAAGGACCAACATCAGAAAAGGTGAGCGTGGTCAAACATCGGTGTACCAAAGGAAAGTGCATAGTCTGGGACTGTGAAGTTATTGTCAAGGAAAAAAATTGGTTATTTGAAGACATTACGAAATCACTATGGCAGATCTAGCCAGTTCATCCAGCTCAATTGAGAAGCTCAATCACATTAATTATAGTAGCGTATCCAGTTTTATTTGTTAGGCTAGGATTAATGGAGTGTTATTGGTGGTTAAGAAACTACTCCAGTTGATTCGGAAGAGCTCAAAAAATACAAGATCAAGTGTGGCAAAGCTATGCACACACTTTTAATAACTATCGAAGATAATCTTTTGTAATATATCAAAGACGCTAAGACACCAACAGAAGCTTAGGATGCTTTTGCGACATTGTTTTCAAAAACAAATGAAGTAAAGCTGCAGAGGCTCGAGAATGAGCTTTGAACACTAACATAGCGGGACATGACAATTAGCCAATACTTTAATAAAGTGAAGGCAGTATGTTCCCAGATCTCCAAATTGGATCCAAAAAATGCAATTGTTGTAACGAGGATAAGAAGAAATATTATTGATGGCCTACGACCAGAATATAATGCTCTTGTCATTACTACTCGTGGATGGGCTCAAGAACAAACTCTGACAGAGTTGGAAATTTTGTTATCTAATAAAGAACCACTAGCTAAACAAATGTTTGGAGTTACAAGCAAAGATGAGGAGAAACCTCTCTACACCAACAAAAGAAATTTTAAAAGGAAAGAAAAGGAGAAAAAAGCCAGGTGGAGGGCTAAAGAACCATCAAAGCAAAAATTTAAAGCATAAGGGAGCAAGATAAGACAAGTGCAACAATGAACAAGATAATAAGCAACATCAGAAGAAAAATGATAAATGCTACAATTGTGGTAAGAAAGGCCATTTCAATTGAGATTGTTGGCACAAGCAATCTGACGACAATGCTGTGGCTTCAGCCCAGAATGATAGTGAGGATGAATGGAATCTTCATGCCTAGGAAGCAGTAGAAGAATAAGTAAAAGTTGAAGAGGACGAAAGTGTCATCTCATAGTTGCAAGAAAATTAAGCCTTTGTAGTTGCTCATGATAAAGTATTAAACTACAAGAATGATTGGATTGTTGACTCTGGGAGATCTAATAATATGATTGGAGATAACAACAAGCTTCTGAACCTATCAAAATACAAGGGAAGAAGAGTTGTGGTGACAGCTAACAACTCCAAAATATCGATCCCTCACATTGGCAAAATGGTAATTGTACCTCGGTTCAACTCACACCAAGTACAACTACCAAATGTTTATCATGTACCTAGAATGAAAAGAATTTGTTGTCAATATCCCAGTTGACATCTTCTGGTAACTTTGTGGTGTTTGGTCCAGATGATGTCAAGGTGTGCCAAAGTGTGAAGATCATGAGTGAGCCAATCATGGAAGGAAGACGGCTCAAGTCCACCTATATGATGAATGCTCAAGCAACATATGTGGATAAAATAAGAAAGAATGATACAATTGATCTTTGGCATGTTCAACTAAGTCATGTCAACTATCACAAGCTAAAGGCAATGATGAAGCAGTCAATGATCAAAGGACTTCCTCAACTTGAAGTTCGAGAAGATACGGTGTGTGAAGGATGTAAGTATGGTAAAGCCCATTAATTGCCATATGGAGAGTCTAAGTTCAAAGTTATAGTACCACTGGAGCTAATTCACTCAGTTGTGTTTGGCCCAGTAAAATAATCATCAATCAGTGGTTTTCAATACCTGATAAAATTTATTAATGATTTTTCTAGATATGTATGGGTCAACTTTCTAAAAGAGAAGTCAGAAGCTTTAAGAAAATTAAAGGAATTTAAAAAGAGGGTTGAAAAAGAATTAGACAGCAAACTACAATGCCTTCCCACAGATAATGGAGGAGATTACACATCAGCAAAGTTTGTACAGTTCTTGCAACAATGCAAGATAAAACGACAGTTGACCTGTCTAGGCACGTCATAGCATAATGACGTTGCTGAAAGGAATAATAGACATCCTGTAGAGATATGTAGAAGTACGTTACATGCCAAAAATGTGCCACCATAATTTTGGGTTGAATGTATGAAGACAACTACTCATGTAATTAATAGATTGCCATAAGCATCATTGGGATTTCTGTCTCCATTTGAGAAGTTATGGAAGATCACGCCATTGGTTAGTTTCTTTCACTTATTTTGCTGTGTATGTTATATATCCGTACCAGATAATCTGTGGGAAGTTTGACAAGAAGGTTGTTTGATGCATCTTTGTTGGATATGATGGTCAGAGAAAAGGCTGAAGATGTTATGAACCAGAAACAAGACGTTGATATGTGTCAAGAAACGTGGTTTTTAATGAAGCATCATCTTGGTTGTCACTGCAAGCAGTCCTATTACTAGATTCAAAGGAGATTGAAGAAAAGCTAAAAGACATAGAGGATCAGTCAAAGGTTGAAAATGTTCAACAAAGTAAAGTAATGAAGATAAACAAAGTACCTCTAAAAATTCAAGATAATAGTGGAGACATTTCTAGTTCACCAAAAGAGAAAAATCCATGGCAAACAGGGGTGCATCAGGAGGTCCATGAAGAAGAAAGGCCAAACTAAATGGAGAAATTTGAAGTAGAAGAAGCTCCTCAACAAACTATACGAAGATCAACTAGACTAAGAAAGCCAAATCCTAGATATGTTATTGCAACTCTAGTTAAAGATTCTTTAGTGAATGAACCAGTTACTTATGAAGAAGCATCCAAAAGTAAAGCATAGAGATTAGCCATGGATGGTGAAATCCAAGAACTGAATTAAAATGAGACATGGGAGTTAGTGGCAAAAATCAAGGATGTAAAACCATTATCATACAAATGAGTTTACATGTTGAAAACCTAGATGGTTAAATTGAAAGATACAAAGCTCAGCTTGTTACTCAGGGTTTTTCCCAATAATATAGGCTAAACTATGATGAAACTTTTAGTCCAGTGGAAAAAATTACCACTGTACATGTTTTGCTAGCATTGGCGGTAGAAAGTCATGGAAGTTATGGCAGAAGGATGTGAAAAATGTTTTCCTGCATGGCGAACTGGATCGAGAAATATTTATGAATTAAACAAAAGGGTTTTAGAATAAAACTTGTTCATAATTCATCTGCAAGTTGAAAAAGTCTCTGTATGGGTTAGAGTAAGCCCCAAGAGTTCTGTTATGGAAAGATAACAGAACTCTTGGTTAGATGCAAATATTCGATGGCTTCATCAAACTCAAACCTGTTTGCCAGAGTTTAAGATGGTAGCAGTGTTGGTATATGTAGATGGTCTCATTATCACTGAGGATGATAAAGAAGAAATTCTTCAAATAAAAGAGAACTTATCAATCTGCTTCTAGATGAAGGAGTTAGGAGGGCTCAAACACTTTCTTGGGCTAGAAGTTGATCATATAAAAGAAGGCTTATTTTTGTGTCAACAAATGTAGCACTCCACTCTCGCAAGACACGTACACGACATCCTGAGTGATATCCGAGTACGAATCCTGCAAGAGTGGCATGTTAAAATAATCAAGCACTTGAAACTCGGTACAATTTTTTTTTGAAAAACAATATACGTATATGCGAAAATCAGTAATTAAATCGGGCCCATACTTTTATTTCGTAAAACTCAAAATCACAATTGTCATTATACTTTGATTAATCTCTTTTACAAAACAATTCCAAATTTCACCAATCAAATTTATACAAAAATAAGAAAATACAAATGCAGACGCGAACTAATCCCGACTTCTACCTCTTACTCGCATGCAGTGTCTGTACTCCTGTTAGCCTAACGAGATAACTCTTCTAAGCCTGAAAAAAATATTGCAAATTTTGGGTGAGTTTTGCGAACTCAGTGAGTGGCCATCCTCGACGACTCACTCAATCACATAACACATAATTCACATCATTTATTTAATAATCATATTGAATCACATACACTTGATCAATCATTTCACATTT
>JAOTBA010000204.1:29505168-29549733 GCA_025629845.1 Erythroxylum squamatum | reverse complement strand
ATTTTGACAAAGAAAATGAGATATTTAGGCAATACATTCTTCTAAACAAATGTTCCATTATGTCTTAAGTTTCTAATAACACTAATTTCATACAATTTGGTTCAGTATTCTGCAAGTTATACTCAAAATACTACAAGATGTTCTCAAACTGTGACAGCACATTGTACTCAACTTCAAGCCAAATTTTGAAACTCCTAAAGACAGAATTCAAATTCAATTTCTCATGAAAATATAGTCATATGTCTCTAGTTTAATCTAAACTTAAAATCATCCCATTTGGATGTTTACAGATCAAGATATCGCTAACATACAGATGCATGTCCAATGAAAACGTTACAGCAAACATACTCCAGAAATTCTTCTTTTACTTTTCCAGATTTTCAAGTCTTATATGTTACATTCAAACCATCTTATGCATAGTTCATCAACTCTACACCATTTCGTCTTCATTCTCACCTCAATTTCAGATCAATATCATTCATAAACAACTCATAAACTATGGTTGATCATAAACTCAAAAACAGAACATCAACGTATAAATACATTCGTCAAATTTCTGCACACATTCTACTCCACTATGATGATCATTCATCTTCAAATTATCATCATATATGTTTGTAAGTCACAACCGTGCATGACTAGCCTTTAAGTTAAATGCTAATCACGGGGTGACTTAGTAAGTCACTACCGTGCATGACTAGTATTTAAGTTAAATGCTAGTCACGGGGTGACTTAATTAGTCACCCCCGTGCGTGGCTAGTGACCGTGCAAATTCGTGGACACTAAAATGAAACAAAAGATTTGAAGTATGTTTGAAGTAAATAAAGTTATGTAACTTACAGTTAACATAAACATAATTGTCATACTGAAGCATTTTAAGAATTTTTTATGACTTGTTTCAATTGCTAATAACATCATTTATTCAACATTCAATTTGAAGTTCACTATAATTAAGTTAAGTTATAATCTGCTATTCTAAAGAAGTTAAGTTATGAAGTATTGGTTTACATCATAGCAGTTACTTATGTGTTCATTTAATACCCCTTTACATATATATACTGCTATATATAATGCTATATATATCCATTTACTTATGCTTGAGACTATATCGTGCAATATGCGCCTTACATTTATTTCTTTTCAACTTTAAGCCTTATTCTCTTATTTCATATCTAAAAACTAACAACAATTTATCAATGCTCCAACAAGCTTGTCGATGATGAAATTCTATTAAGACCAGTAATAATCTTCTCTTTACAGAAAACGAGAAATGAGACGGTAATGAGTAAGGGCAAAATCAGCATTATAGTAAAGAGTAATCAGCTGATTGCTCTAAACACTCCTTACAAGGAGCTTCTAAAAAATTAGCTGGTTGGCTTGAATCAGCCAACCCAACCAGCTTATAACTAAACAAATTAAATAGCTTCTTGATAAAGTCAATCAGCTGACTTTAGTCAATCAGCTAAAAAATAGCTGATCAATCAACAACCAAAAAGAGCCTTAAACCAATAAAGTTGTTCCTTTGTAACTATAAGGTCAAAGATTCAAGTCACAAAAACAGCCTTTTTGTAAAAATATAAGGGTAAGGCTATGTACATCATGACCCTCTCCGAACCAACAAAGCGGGAAGCTTTGTTCATTAAGTATGTTAACGTTGATATCACATTTAAAAAAAGTGATAATTAGAAAGTCAAACTTTTATTTTTTTAAAAAATTCTAACTTGATGTTAGTATATCTGTTAATATTGTTAATGTATTGTTTAGTTAAAATGTCTTTTCGGTGAAAAACTTTATTCGTTTAGTTAAATAACTTAACAAAACTTAATTAGTTAGTTTAATTAAATCTGACATGTAAATATTAAAGATATCTATCTTATCTTATGTGACAAGTTACATTTAAATTTCGGACTATAATTATAAAATTAACAAAATTTTGATTTTTTTTAATTAAGCCTTTTATTTATCACGCGCTTATTTCATGTTACTCCGCCATATCATATCATTATCGTAATGATGTTACGGTAGGAGTTTCTGGGAAAAACCTCATTTTGGACGGGGACCTATAAAAGCCATGTAGTAGTTGTTTTGAATTTGACTGGGCCCCTCAATTTCTCTGGTCCACTCTCACGTAAATGAATGGCTGGGATGAGTTGGCACAGGATTGGTCCAGAATAAGTGGACCAGAGGATAAGGTCCCGGACTTGGGATGTTACTTGTGACGGGTGAAGCTACGAGGAAGAAGAATAATTTATAACCATTTCAATAACAATAAAAAGTCAGGAACACAAGTCAGCTGATAATAGTTGGAAAAATATTTGGCCATCTGTTTGGTCTGATGAGTTGAAGTTACAATCCAAGTAACTGAGATGGCAACAAATGTAAGAGTTCTGTGTGGTCAATAAAATCGGACAAGACCAGTTGTCTATCTTCCCCAATCAAGAGTGTATGGAACTCTTATGCTCTCTGTCCCTCTCTCCATGTATATACACCCAATAGTCAATAATGGTCATGCCAAAACAAGTGAAGAGGCTCCAACCTCTTCTGAATGATCCAAAGAAGATAATGGGGTGGATCAACAATAATATCAACCCAATTTAGGGAAGAAGACTTCCCTTTCAACAGATGCTTGAAGGCATGCCATGACTTTAACCAATGATAACCAGACAAAAGGGGCACAACAGAATGCATAACCAAAAATGGCCAAAGCCCTTATAATCCCGCTTGCATACCATGGACATGCCATAACCAGAAGAACACCCGATATCCCCACCCAAGGAGTTAAAACTTGTAATGTTGGCAGCATAAATGCATTGATCGTCACAGAGCTAAGCGCGAATGAGCCCAGCAAATACAGTCCCCAGCCAAGAATTGGATGAATTGTACAAGGGATGATGAAGAAAGGTACTACGTAGGCTGCCAGGATCGACCATATGGCCAACAGTTTAAGACCAACTTGAATGAAGGAGATGTTCTTGTCATTCCGTCGATAACAAAGCTTGGAGATACTTGGTCGTGCTAGACGTGTCACAGCTATTATACCCAAGTAGACAATCGACTGTATAATTACCATCGGCAGTTCTGCCCCGTATCTGCATAAGGACCTGGTGTTACAATGTTTTTGCTAAAGAAGAAAAGAGTAGGTTGAGAAATGACTCTGTATTTACCCGAGATTTTGACGACGTTGTTCGTGCCATTGAAGGCCTAATGGTAGAACAGGCCAAGACCACCAGTACCAAGGTTTCAACCATGGTGCACCTGGGAAGGTAATCACACTGTTTGGTCCGCATGGTACATTCCAACGAAGTCTAAGATCTGAGATCAAACATAAACACAAGTTAGATGTTGTCAGGTGGACATTGTTTTGAAGTTCTTCAAGCAATTAGTGGTATTTGATCTTATACTCACAGTAATAAGTGGCTTCCATTTGGTAGCCTAATGGAAGTCTGTACTGCCCGCTGAGTTTGGTGCCATTGGAAGGTGGATAAAACATCGGCTTCTCAAGCAAATCCGGGAAGTAGCCACCAATAAAACCTTGATCTGCACCATCTGGGTTATCTTTGCCAACCTCTAATTGATGAATCATGTCTTTGAAAACTACCTTTGATGGCTGGAATACACAAATCATTAGCATAAAATAAATTGATGTTTCTTCAAGTTTTGCAAGCAAGAACCATCATAACTTGGATTAACAATGAGCTTAAAATAGGTTTGACAGTTATGGCCTTCTTAATGACTTGTAAGCATTGATTTTTTGTTATTTTACATATCAAATAAACGACTTGGTTCATGAAACTCCAAGAGAAGTAAAAAGAGAACTCACCTCTAACACGAATAGGCCAGTGTGGAAGATACACGGGTTGATGAAGACTGCACAAAACTGTCCACACTGGAACAACTCATCAGTCTTTTGCAGGAAGAGGTTATCAGCATCAAGCATGACCACCCTCTCATAGTCAACCAAGCTCCACGCATAGAGCTTGTTCAGTGTTAGCTTAAATCTCCTATCAAAATTGGGTTGGGCCTTGTAAGGATTATTCAAATTCTCTACTCTCACCACCTTGGCCCCGTCATCTTGCTCCCTGTATAAAAAATGCAGAGCTTGTCAATCACTTAAAAGGCAAACTGTTGATGGTTCAGCCCTTACAAATCATGACATTGGTTTGTTTTCTGAAGTCCATGAATCTTAGATGTTCATCAATCTCCAATATACCAATTATCATTTCATACCCAATATAACAAAGTTGGAAAATGAGAATATTTGGGAAAAGAAGCCATAGAGAGTACTTGTTCAACATTTATTTGTCACGACTGGAATGACCATCTGAAATCACGGCACATGGTAGAGATTTTAAAATAGCTTTCAACAACTTACTTAATAGCTGTCTATATCAGTATGAATGGAAATTCGGTATCCCATATGCAGAATGCAGTTCCCGACCCCATTTACTTTAAAACCCATAATAAAAACTACGTGTAATCCAACTTAGGCTAAGTGGCCATATAGAAAATGTAAAAGGTCAACAACTACGTCTTCTTATCGCACCCAAAGAACTGCCCATCTGTATCCGAGTTGCTTCATTTGAAAATATCTCTTTACTGCTTCTAAGTAGTTAAAGGCAATCGGGTAAGGTAGAGGTACGGACGTCCTCACAATAAAAGATGATATAGTAGGCAATGGTGGTTGGCAAGAAAAAAATTGCTCTCATCTAACACAAAAGTCTTCCCTCCTTTGGAAGAACATTGGGGTATTCCAAAATCCAAATACCTGTGGGTCAGATCAGTTCAGGTCTCTCAAAGAGCTTCACACTTGATAGGAAAGCAAAAAGATGCAAGCTTTTCCATCTAACTCCCTCGAGCAAATTCCACTAGCTCTTTTTGTTTTCGTTAAAAAAAACCCTAGAAGAAGCAAGAAAACTGCTAAAGCGAGTAACTTTTTTTGGTTTTAGTTAAGAAAAAAAAACTCAGAAGAAGCAAGAAACTGCTAAAATGGGTAAACCCCATTAATGAAATAAACAGCTCCTGCAAGAAGCAAGAACCAATTAAAACCCGCATAGCAAAGAACCAATTCCAACATTATAGACCTTTACTATTGACACCCAAATCGATCCTAGTGAAAAGCTCTAAACTTTCCAACTGTTATTCACCCCGTTAAAACAACCGACACTAACAGCGTTATAAACAGGAGTATTTGTGCCGGCAAGATGATAACTTTAACCTCGTTAAAGTAACCTGTCACCCGGTGACCAAGAAACGCCGGCCCCGGTCAATGGCGCTCACAAACAACTAAAAATTAAAACCCTGGAAATAAAAGGTCAGATGGGGAGACTTACAGGGCTTGAACCCAATGGAGAGGTACGTCGAGAGAGGCAATGACAACGAGATCAGCGTCCACTTTCAGACGAGAAAGCGATCTGATCATGACACGTGTTGCAACATAGAACTCGTAGTCTCTCGGGGTACCCATGTACATCATCGTGGCGTACGCATATCTGTGCCGGCTCCCAAGCTCCTTCTGTTGCTGCTGGTTTCTGCTTCTGATCTCTCCAAAGGCCGCCGTCCCGTGAGCAAACAAACCCAAAATCACCAACAAGAAGCTGCTCATCTTCATCTCTCTCCAACCCATCAATTTCCTGTTTTGTTTAAACACGAAAATATCTTGCCTAAACAACTTCTTACAGATCAGTCTCTGTTCTTTCGGCTCTCTTCCAGGCCCGTCTTCTTTTTATGTAAAGTTGCTACCTTTAAGGCAAATATATACGTATATATAGGGAAACTGATTGAAAACTTATTAATGACAGGGAGAAAAGACTCAGTGTTGGAATCTACAAAGGGAAGAAACAGACCTCATAAAGCAAATATTATAAGCATTTATGTAAAGGTAACAAGGGCTTTAGAACAGAGAGGAGGATTTTGGTTATTTTTATAATGTTTCAAATACTAGGATTTAACGAAACCGAAGAACAAGGATCCCAGCTGTTGGCGAGTGACCCAAACCAAACAGCGATTTTGCCAATACTACAAGTCCTTGTTGTCCCAGCTTTTTATAAGCATAGTTTAGTCTTTGAAGTGTTCTTCATTGGCAACTTCCTCTCCTAGCCTTGACATGTGGAATGCTGTGACGAAGATTCTTAAGTTAAAGACAAGACTTAGACTAGGTTTGTTTTCAGGCTTTTGCCTGTATAAAATCTAAGGATGCTTTTCCCCTTTAACTAAGGAGAGTGCTTGCTTGCTTCACGTTACTGGGATAAGAAGGACTAAGGGTCAAATAAACGAAATGTGATATTCTTTCAATTTCTCTCTACCGTTTTCGGTGTTGTTCTATGGTAATAAGTCACATTAGTCAGGGTCTTTTACAATCCGGCACTTTGATACTTGGGTTCCAAAGCATCTATATTGGAAGTATATTCTTGGGCAACTAAAATATTAGGATAAGGATGCTAACAAATAGTCATCCTTTTCAAAGTGCATCAATGTATCTACAGGAATTGGTTTTTGCAGTTCATTTCAAAGCTACACCTCAAACTTAACTGATCAAGAATGTCTCTAGCACTCCCGGCCTGAGAAAGTTTATGGTGGGAAGAACCATGTCAGTTGATTGCTTACACTACTCCAAATACAAATGCTGGGGGCAGAAAAGATAAGCTCTTGAGCGGGAGACGAATATGCAACGCGGTAGCAACACATGGTTCATGACTTGTATGTATATTAGTATTGTGGTCTCTTTTAATAATTGATAAAGACAAATGTGTAATTACATGGCAACAACACTACTGTTTCACTTTTTTTAATCCAAGGATAACGTTACATCAGATTAAGCATCTTCAATAATTTATCCTCTCAAACTAAGTAAAGATAGAGGATTTATGAAGAAAATAACAAATTCCAAAAAGCAAGATTTATGATTTCTATAATAAAAAAAGATGAAAATAAACATATTCATTTTCATTATTCCTTGTAATTGAACTCTACCAATGACAGTAAAATTTATTAAAGCTTACTAATAATTAACTGTTTCACCACAATAGCTTAAGCTGTTGTGTGACGTCAACCTAATTGGTTTTATATATTAACTGACACACTCCCTCAAATAAAAACCATTTAGGCTTGAAATTTACACAGACTCACTCTACCTTATGCTGAATAATAAGTGGGTGGTAGGATTTGAACTCACGATCACTTGGTCACAAAGGCTCTGCTATTATATTAAAATAACTGTTTCACCACAATAGCTTAAGCTGTTGTGTGAGGTCAACTTAATTAGTTTTATATATTGACTGATAGTTAGAGTGAAAATAATCTCATTATAATCGAATTGAAGTCATCAACCAAACCCCTGTTTTTGTCCTTCTCTTCTTAAATTTCCTTCCACTAACGTCAGTTTCTTTCTTTCTTTCTTTTACCCTTTCTCCTTTATGGATTCGCATCAAAACGTATGTGGTGGCCTTTCACTCGCACTAATGTCGGGTCATGAATTGAAAATATAAAAAGATCAATTTCACTTCCACTCGTTGGATTGGAGCACAGAGTGCCCGTTGCCATCTCAGAAAGATCATCTTCATTGACAATAGATTTACCGTTTTATCAATTGGCTAGTTGCGCTATGACCATGCACGTTCCAAGTGCCAATTCCTGAATCCTTATTCTTAAGGCTATGCTTGGCACTTATCTATAAGCCATGGTCCCTATTATGCTGTACTAAGTGATCATATTAATGTCAGGCTGATGAAGATCATGTGGTTGCAAGCAAAAGGCCGGCCTCTCCTTGAAATCAGCTAAGCGTGCTGTGTTGTTGCACACTAAAGGTTCCGTCCGTTGACAATTTTAAATATAGAATATGACAAGTTATATTATTTCTTTGAGTGTAGCTTACCCTAACTGAAGAATTTAGTAATCTACGAATAAAATTTTGGGCTCCATTTCACTTGGGGGCTATATATATCTTCACCAGATAGCATCAGTACCTTTGCTATTAATTAATTCGAATATATACGATAGATTAGTCACTGCAAAAATTAGTTAAATAGATAATTATTTAAGGATTGTCATAAGCAATATTAAGTCATGGCCTTAACCCTTAATATTTAGAAATCAAATATGATGATCGTTTGCGTAATTCAGATGTGGTGATGAACTGTTTTATTCAGCCACCACCTATCTCTACGCTGCTACAAAATCTGTAATTATAAGGTCAACTATACTATACAGCTCTTAATTATGGAACCAAAAAATGAAACCTGACGTATTCATATAATTACGCGTCTGAGGAAGACTGTACTATCTGAATTTTGTTAAGTGTACAACTAGTGGTACGACAATTACGGCGCCGAATAAAAACTATTGACATATGCTTTTGAAATTGAAAGCGTATGGGCGTAAGATTCAATTGTAGAATATTGTTTTCTTTCTTTTGATGTCTGAACCAATCTTGAAATGATCACATCTACTCTTTCTTTGCGTATGATATGTACGCCAAAAGAATCGGAAAGGTGTTATACGCCAAGTTATTGAATATAGACTCGGTTAGCTTCTTAGGTTTGTTACTTCTATCTATGTCAGCCTGGAAACAACATTAATTATATTTTGTTGACTATTACTACTTTAATATATGCTATACTGTAACATGGAATAAGAGGATTGTTAAGTTATGGTTTAAATTGCCTGTTTCTCATTCCCCCGTAGTCATCTCGACAAATTATTGTCTGAATTGGGCTGATGAACTATTTTCTCAGCATCTCAACCAGGTCCAGAGCTTGATTAGTATGGAGTATGGACCATTTCCTTTTCTCAACTGCAGCTTTTCAGAAAGACCGGCAATAAGATATAGTTTTTTTAAACAGAGAGGAAACTTTCTTCAAAGGTTGACTCATAGGCACGGGCCAGCTCTTTGACCAATCAAGAACGGCGGACACAACGAGTATAGTTGTTGGAAAGTCAAACTTTACTCGCAAAATATCAGGAAGCTGGAAGAAGTCGTGGCTGTAAAGAATAACTGTTGGCTGTACTCGAAAAATATCAGCAAGTTGGAAGGAGGCTTTTCTTACGCGTCGTGTCGATTTAGTCAAAAGGAGAATACAAAAAAGGTTCCTAAATGAATGAAGAATTTAAGAAATAAACTTGACGCATAAACGTAAAATTTTAGTGGAGATTGGATGATCTGTTTAAAGAAAATGCGATGAGAATCAATCTTGTTTTGAGTTGTAAAGAGAAAAAGGACTGGACATGAAGTGGAGGGGTCAGATCAGATACATGGTTGAAACTGTGTCCAATGTGACTCACTAGGCATTTGGATCCACACGCACACAACACACATCTGCCTCTTTCCCAGCAATTCACTGCCCTGAATGGTTTTGGTCGTGCGCGTTAGGAAATGGCATGAAGTGGTAATACATCCACCTTTGTCCCAGTCAAAAGAGTAGGCAATTATAAAAGGGATCGAACAATATCTGGTGAGTACACATCCGTTTTGATATGGGTCATGTGGTTCAGACCCATGCGTTATGGCTACGCTCTTAGCGGGTACTAATCGATGAACCCGGATTAGTACTTATAATGGGCCAACCCATTTGCAGCTGTGTGTCCCAGTGTAAGATACTTTTTCAACATATTTATCGCCGCACTCTCTCAATGAAGTCCATCAAATGGGCTCAACTCGATCTTTGGTTTGGGATATTCAAGTTGGTCATAGGCTTGGGCTTGGATGGAAGGTCTTTGGATCGTTGTTAGTGAATTAGAATTTGCCCATCACAAAGGATTAACATGAACGCTAGGAAAAATTAATAATTAAAAAAATCAATCAAATTTTTTTCAATTGTTTACATTTTTAGTTTGATTTTCAATTTTTTGGTTCAATTTATTTTAATAACTCTTGTTGTTAAAAATAGATCAATTTAGTACTTAAATGGTCAATTTCAATAAATTAATAAATTTTTATAAACTAAAATGAATCAATTATTTTGTATTTAACAACCTTGTTTAATTAAATTTTAAATTATTCGATAGGTAAGAACAATCTCTTCTAATTATATTTTAAATTTTTTATTTTATTTAATTTTTAGTCGATTTTATGGCGGTTTAATACCGGTTGAATCTTTTAAACTTTAAACCTCTTATCTTATCGGTTTAATTTATAGTTTAATTTTTTAAACATTCGGAAGAACACCTTTGGATGTAAAGGCTTAAACCAGCAGATCTATTGCTCATCTACTGAAAAGCCATGAGAAGTTGATCCATCTTGCTCTCCATTCCTTTATGAGAATCCTCCACTCTCCGTTCAATACTCTTCGTCATCTAACTCTTAAGATCTTGCAACTGTTTTTTATTGCTTCATTGTTGCCTGGTTCTAGTCACTTCTTTTTGACATTGCTAAGAAAGTGCTCTAATACCAACTGTTATAAAATTAAGTCATCGTCATCACACCCAATTTTAAGTCCCGCAATAAAGCGAGGTCTGGATATGTCTGATAGTACGCAGCCTGATCCCTATATAAGAAGCCCTTTGCTCCTCATATGCGATAAAAACCTCAATTGCTTCTCTTCTACCACCACAAAATTAGACAAAAGAGAAAGGAATAAGTGATGATATTTCATAAAGGAATGTCTTTTTCGTTTACAGTTCCCTGTCTATATAACTTACCCATTTTATTACAATTAGAACTTCCCTTTATCTTCTACAATTGTATGTTGACTTAAATTCAATTGTTACAACTAACTGAATCTTTCTGTGGCATATATGATCGTAATGTGCTTTTAGAATGAGTAATTTTGAAGTTAATAAAATTCTTATATAACAGGCTTTGGTTGAAGATTAATAAAATGTTATTTTGTTATGTTAATTGAAATTATCTCTTTTGTTTTGAATATATTTTAATGCTTATACAAAATTTAATGTTTGTTTTGTTTAGGAGATAAAAAGTTGAGATTGTATCAAATTGAACCATTATTGGTCCAAATTATGAATTTTGAAAAAAGTGGATATATTACTGGGGTAGATAAGGCTAGATCTCGTCTAATACCATATTTACTTAAAGAGTTGGAATTCAATTAGGAAACTTCTTTCCATCGATTTGGATTTGTTTTTTACAGCGATTTTTGCAAGATAGAAAAAGACTAGGTTTAGAGTAGGAAAGAGAGAGGAAAACACATTTTTCATCTCTCTCCAACACTCTTTTTCGTTTCTTCACTCAAATATTATGATTCAAGGAGATTTAAAACTCTATAGCATTGTGATGTTTTGTTGTAAACTTATATTTATGTTTAATTGAAGTATTTCTTGTTTTATGTTTTTATATTTCCTTAATAATTAATATTGACTGATATGAAAAATTAGTTCAATGTTGATTATTCTAAAGTTATCTATGAATTGAATGATCCGTAATTGCCTTGAAGGATTGGTATAAGTATCAAATAGTTTATTTATGAAATTGCATATTTAACTTATGATAAATAAAAAAATTAAGTTGAATAGTTGTGGTTATCTCAATTATTTAATTCAGGGTCTCGTCTCTTTTTCACCAAGCTTATTGATGCCATTTAATTGATATGGAATGTTGTCATAGCTAATCAATTGATGATAAGTTTTGGTTTAAATGTTGAATTTGAATTAATTAATTTAGAAAAGTTTGAGACTTATAATAGCTATCCTAACTGTTTGAATTCTGAAAATTATTCTTTTTAACAAATTATCAGTGTTACAATTAAATGAGATATTTTTCTTGAATTTGAGTTAAATACTCTTGAATTTCTCACTTTTATATTCAGTTGATTTATTTTGAATCCTTGTTAATTTTAGTAAATTAGTTAATTAATTATAAACCTCCATTTTATTTTATTAATTGCAATTAAGAAATTAGTATTTAGTTCTTTTGAGATTCAACCTAGTTCTACGACCACTACAAAAAGTTGGAGAATCGGAATTAATTTTGAAGATTTAGATAACTTAATCAAAATTCGGCGCTATTGTTGGGGGACTATTTTAGTTTTTTAGTTTCGTTGCATTATTTTACAGTCTACTGCTAATCTCATGCCTTGTATGACTCATTCTTCTCAAACAGGTGAAATGTAATATAATCTAGAAATTGAGAAGACAACGCGTCATTTAAGGAAAGAGACTAAGCAAGGACACGATCATTCACCTCTAGAAGTGTAAGTTAAGATAGATCTAACAATTGGAGAAGACTACAATTTTTAAAAAGTTGAAGAAAATGTGGCAAATCCTAACACTAGAACGTTGAGGGAGTTAGCAGCACCAAATTTGAATTAATAATCCTTAAGCATATGATTTCCAGATGTAGAGGTAGATTTTGAATTGAAATATGGCTTGATTCACTTATTCCCAATTTTTCGTGACCTTGTAGGTAAAGAGCCACATAAACACTTGAATGAATTTCATATCGTCTACTCTGGAATGAAGTCACAAGGGGTGACAGAAGAAATAACATGAAATGGATAGGCTCTGGAATGAATTAATCTCAGAGCCTATCCATTCTCATTGAAAGATAAGGCAAATGATTGACTATATTATCTTCCCCTTAGCCTAGTAATAACATGAAATGAGATGAAAAGATTGTTTTTAGAGAAGTTCTTTCCTACATCACGAGCAGCCAATATAAAAAAGGAGATATGTAGGATAAGAAAATTCATCGAAGAAACATTTTATGAATACTAAGAGAGGTTTAAGGAGTTATATGCAAGCTTCCCTTACCATCAAATTGCTAACTAACTTTTGATCCAGTACTTTTATGAAGGACTATTGCCAATGGATAGGAGTATGGTTGATGCAAATAGTAGAAGAGCTTTGATAAATAAAACACCTGAAGCAGATTGATATTAAATGTGGTTGAAAATTCTCAACAGTTTGAGGCAAGGATGGATAGAGTTGTTAAGCACGTGAATGAGGTAAATAACATGAGACTTGAGGATAAAATTTCATATTTAACTACTCTAGTTAGTCAAATGACTGTAGGTCAATTGCAATCGACATGAGTATTCATAATATACTAGACTTCTTATAAACATGTTCCCCACATTACAACAAGACTCCTTTCAAGAAGCTAACGTAATAGGGGGATTTCTTGGTCAACATAAACGAAAGTGTGACCCTTATTCTAATCTTTATAATCTAGGATTGAGGAATCATCTAAACTTTATCTATGGAAATCAAGGAGGGCGATAAAGATACCAATCTCACAATTTCAATAGATAACCTTAAGCCCCTACATATGCTCAATCTCAATCTTTAATTTTAGTTATGTATTTGGATGAAATTCTTAAGGCACTTGCTACTAATTCTCTACATTTTCAACAGAAAATAAGAGCAAATATTTAGAACTTAGGAAATCAAATCAATCAATTAGCCACCTTTATTACTAATTAGAAGCGCAAACATCAAGAAAATTACCTTCCTAAACTGTGGTAAATCCTAAGAAGAATGTGAGTGTAATGACTTTGAGGAGAAGTAAGAAAATTCAATTTGAATGTTCCTTATCAATGGAGGTTAAAAAGCACGATGAATGAGAAAAGAAACATGAACCTCTAACTCAAGAATCAATACAAGTAAAAGATGATTTATCTTCATCGATATCAACTAATGTACATGTACCTCCTTTCCCTAACAGGTTGGTTAAATCAAAAGAAGAGAAACATGAAAGAGAGGTCCTAGAAACCTTTAGAAAGGTTGAAATCAACATACCACTTCTAGAAGCCATCAAGAAAATTCTAAAATATGCAAAATTCTTAAAAGAACTATACATAAATAAAAGGATGTTGAAGGATAAGGAGAGAATAATTTTGGGTAAAAATATATCAGCTGTGATAAATAGAAAATTACACTTTCATGTGTTATTAGTGATAAGAAAAATGAGCTTGTTATGTTGCATCTATTAATGCATGTTATACTCAATTTATCGAGCTTTAAATCTTAATTCTTTACAAGAAACTAATATGATTATTCAGCTAGCTTATTGTTCTTATATGCATCCTATTGGTATTATTGACTATGTTTTAGTTCAAGTTAACAGTTTGGTATTCCGAATAGATTTTTACATCTCGAAGATGGATGGAGATAACGTTGAACATTCAGCTTTGATTTTGTTAGGAAGGTCGTTTATGAAGATAACCAAGACGAAAATTGATGTGCATAAGGGTACTCTTTCCGTTGAGTTTGATAGAGAGATAGTGAAGTTAAATATTTTTGACGCAATAAAGTACCCTGATAATTTCAATATGTTTACCATATGGATATTGTGGGTTTATTTGTGTAGCAAATCTTTAAAGAAGAAAGTGTTGATGATGAGTTGGAGTTTAATGTTAAACCAGAAGTGAACGAGTAAGTTGATGAAACTTGTGAAGTTGTAGAATCATTACCAATAATGCTAATAGATTTGAAAACTTTAAATGCTAAAATTTCTTTAACTTATAAAAAATATTGTCTTTTGTTTTTCAGGCTCCGAAGATAGAATTAATGGCCTTACCTGATCAACTAAAATATGTCTATTTGAGTGAAAGAGAGTCATTACCTATGATCATCTCAAAAAAATTAACTACAAGGCAAGAAGAAGAGCTAATAGCACTACTTAAAAAGTACAAAACTGTAATTGCGTAGAAGTTTAAGAAGAAAAAAAGCCCTATCGAGCATACCAACATTAAATAATTTTGTTTTTTACAGGCAACCCAAATTTATTGGCTTATGGGGTAAATGGGTCTTAAAAATTGAAAATACTAAATTTCATAAGGAGTGATCACGCCTTATGTAATTCGGTTGTCAGGATTAGAGACTCAAATTTTCATAATATTAAGAGATCACGCCCTATGTGATATAGCTTTCTAGAATGGAATCCTTAGAAATCCATAATACTAAATCTCATAAGGCAAGATCACACTTTATATGATTTTCTTTAATGGAACCCCTAAAATTCCATAAGACTAACATTCATAGGGCGTGATAATGCCTTATGAATGATAATAGTCTGTTTAGGTTTCAAAGAAACTTGTCATTATTTTATTTAAATAATATTAATAAAAATCAAAAATTAAAAATAATAATTAATAAAAACATAAACAAATAAATAATTATTTAATATTATTTAATATTTTTTTAAAAGAAAACAACAACAATGAACCCCCGTATGGTTGTTTCTCTTTAGCTAGTAACATCACAAGGCCGCTCCAACCACTTGCGTAAAGCGCCAGCAGAACCAAAGCCACCCAACTCCAACACAACAACCCCACCAAACGCACACCCAACCAACCAACGGAAGCAATCAACATCACTTGCAGTGCCCACAACAAAATAAGCCACCAAAGAACCAGATGCACCAACCCAGCCCCATCTCACTCCAACCAGCTAGCCACTCAGCAACGTCCCATATTTTTACTTCATTTTTATTAATTAATTTTAGTTGCTTTCATTTTAAATTACTTTTTAGTTATTAATAGGTTGTTTTAATCATTTTTTTAATTAGTTTTATGTTTATAATTGTTACAATTATGGAACACTCGAAAGTTACTACTAGGACAATGGTGAAAGGAAAGTTTATGATGAATCCAACTGCACAAGATCAATCCACCACAGAATTTACTACAAGTACTCATCAGAAGTGTATATGATAGATTGAGAAACAAAAGAGAATTCAATTATGTGTTACATGATACCTCCATATCCACTAACACCATAGTACATCTAATCTCAGATGCTCACAACTCAGGGGAGTCTTCTACTTTATTCTTTATTTTTATGATATGTAAGCATCTTATGCATATATTGGGGACAATATATGATTTAGGTGTAGGGGAGCGAGTGTATATATGATGATGAACTTTATGATTTGTGCTTGAACTCATAAATACTATGATTCATAAATTTATTATTCCTCATGATAGCCTCTTAATTTTATAATTGTTATTTATAAATAATCCTTAAGTTAGGATACATTTTTTGGTTAATAATGCATAAAAGAGACAAACATGATTAGTGTTTTTCATTAAATTGATTAGTGTTTTTCATCAAATTATTTGAAGTATCTTGTTGGTTTTATTGAATGAAAATGTGAAGACTTAATGCATTTTGACATCTACGTGAGCTCTGAGCCTAAGAGCGTTCATCACATTTGTGCTCATACATTTATTTTTGTTATGTGTTATCAACATAGCTTGTTTATGCTAGAACTTACTTTTGAATACATGTTGAGACCATATTTTTTATGAATTTATGTATAAAGATGATAAGGGTACTTAAGATAACCATGTTTTAGCTAAAAAATTTGAACCTTAATCTTTCTTTTCTTGAATACTATTCTTGTTACAAACCAAATTTACCCTTCTTTTTGTTGATGTCCTTAATGATTTTGCCCCCCTAAATTGAAGGAAATGTATAAAACTTATTTGCATAAGATTTTGACTATTTTCATGAAAAGTAAATTAGTTGATTTAAGTTGCATTATTTTGATTGTGATTGTGTATGGATTGAGGGGAGAAGTATATATATATATATAAAAAGAAAACACATCTTCTCTTTGATGTTTTTGTTAATAAAAGAAAAAAAGAAAAGGAAAAAAGTGGTTGAAAAGGATGTTATTTGAATCAAATGAGTTTTGGATTGATTTAAGTTGAAACTTCTATGCATAAATTTGTATGATTTCCTTCAATTTATTTAACCTAAAAACTTCATTTTGTCATACATTACCTAAGCCACATTACAACCCTTATCAAGTTCCTTTGATTTATGCATTATGTTCATCTTTCTTAAATAGTGAAGTTATGATTCATGAGTAAGCTTATGGAAATAACTCGCTATGCTTTGGTTTGACACCTTAATGAACTACAAACACTTCGAATGTATAAAGTGAAATCTATGAGAGGGTGTCAAGTTTTGTTTCATTTGATTTTGATAGAATTGATGAGACGTTATGTTTTTATTCTAAAAATGTGTCCTATAAGTGCTTATTCTCTATGTTGTTATTTTATCCTAAACCCATAATGTGAATTAGCTTTTAGATATTTATAGATAACATGGCATGAGATGAGAGGCTGTTATGAGGATAATTGATGTATGCTTGAGGACAAGCATAAGTCCAGTGTGGGAGAATAAAATGTTATTTTGTTATGTTAATTGGAATTATTTTGGTGCTTAAATAAAAAAATTAATGATTGTTTTGGATTTATTTTGGTGCTTAAATAGGAAAATTAATGTTTATTTTATTTTAGGAGATGCAGAGTGGAGATTGTATCAAATTGGAACATTATTGGTCAAAATCACGAATTTGAAAAAAGCGGATAGACTATTGGAGTGGATAAGGTGAGATTACGCCTAATGCTAGATTAGCTTAAAGAATTGAATTCAATTAGGAAACTTCTTTCCATCCCTATTATGTAGGGATTTGAATTTGTGTTAGATAGGGATCTTTGTAAGGTAGAAGGAGACTAGGTTTAGATTAGGAAAGAGAGGGGAAAACATGTCTTTCGCCTCTCTAGCACTCTCTTTTTCATTTCTTAGTTCTCTGCCAATCTTTCATCTTTCTTCTGTTTTTGGTGTTCAAACAAAAGTCATATGTGACTAAATTCAAATATTTTGATTCAAGGAGATTTAAAACTCTAGTTGTAACCTTGTGAAGTTTTGTTCTAAACTTATATTCAAGTTTTAATTCAAATATTTCTTATTTTATGTTTTTATATTTCATAAGTAATTAATATTGATTGATTTGACAAATTAATTTAATGTTAATTATTCTACAACCATCCATGAATTCAATGATCCATAATTGTCATGAAGGATTAATACAAGTAACAAATAGGTTATTTATGAAATTTCGTATTTAACTTATGATAAACAAGAAAACTAAGTTGAATAATTATAATTATCTCGATTATTTAATTTAAGGCCTAGTTTTTTCACTAAGCTTATTGCTATAATTTAATTGATATAAAATGCTACTATACTCAATAAATTTTATAGTAAATTTTTGTTTAAAAGATGAGTCTGAATCAATTACTTTCAAAAAAATTGAGACTTATGTTTCGAACTAATTTATTTTTAAAAAAACCAATGATAATTGTTATAATTGGATGAAAACTTTTCCGTAAATCAAAGTTAAGTACTTTTAAATTTTGTATTTTTATATTCAATTGATTTATTTTGATTCTTTATTAATTCTAATAAATTAGTAAATTAATCATAAGCTCCTATTTTATTTTATTAATTGCAATTTAAAAATAGTGTCTAGATTTACTAAGATTCGACCTGATTTCAACCCAATCAATAATAACGGTCATTTGTGCTTCAAACCTTACTGGCCTCTCCTGAAGTTCCTTCTAATCTCCCATTTCTTTGGTTGAGCTAGAAATGTAGATTGATGGTCTTATTTGGTCTAATACAACGGATTTAATACAACGAAGATCAATTCAAAAAATAAGGTTTTGACCTACCTCCGTTAGAAATGGGGAAGGATTCGAACTAGGACTGAGAATAACAACAAAAAATTTCAAGACTGAAGTAATTTGTAGAATGGGTAAAGTTCAGAATTTGGCAGATGGAACTAATAGTTAAACTCTCAGGAAACAGAATGATTAAAGATTAGCTCGCCGGTTGAAGGATCAAAAGAAGCTTCAATTATGGCAGAACTACGTCCACCTCTGTTTTCCACTTCCACAGGCCATGGCAGCAGCTTTACCCCTTGCTTCCGATATCTTTGATCTGATAGCATATCAAATGAGATAAGGTGAATGCAAGATAAGAAAGTTCCTAAAATCTTAACCCTTCATCGAACATACCAAAAACTGACCAATGAGGAGATTAAGAACATACCTGGACCTGTGGATATTACTACACAATCCTTTTTGTCCATCACCCAATCGATCCACAAGGCAAAACCATGGCATATCCCGGATTTAGTAAATTCAACCTGCAATGAGTAAAGATTGTCGGAATGGTAAGGATTAAAAAAGACAATGACAAAGACATCATGTTACAATCGGAATTGATCCTCAAATCTCATTTCAAGCATCAATTGTTGATACGTAGCAGGTAGCATAGAGATGAAGATAAGTGGCAGGAAAATTCACTTCCATGTGCTTAACAAATGTATAAACATAGAGAAAACAATTCCTTTTGGAAGAGGAAGAGTAAAAGCGGGTTAGAATGTTTGTAGTGGATCCTTCTCACATGAGGGGGACTGCCTTCTGCATACTCCTTTTAGTTAGTTTAGGCAGAAACACAATTATATTTAAGAAGAGTCAGATTAAGTACCTTAACTGAGCCAACCTCTACTAACATGTAAATACTAATTAAAAAGGTCTAATCTTGACTCCTGACAGGTCACGTTGCTTAAAGCATTCATTATCACATTTTCATTTGAGCCAATTGTGTCGTGCGCACAAAATATGCAATGAACAATCATCATACATCTAACGATATTGCCACACAAGTTCATGTGCATGTATAAGGAGGGCACAATATTCCAACAAGAGAGAAAGAGAAGATTCAAAAACAATCTTCAGCTATTGGTGAGAGTCGAAGAAACAAACTAATTAATTACGACAAAACGTAGATCTATTCTACTGCGCATAAAAAAATAAAATAGTACCTGGACTTTTCCATAGCATGAACTCATTGGTTTTGATAAATCAAAGTTCATTAGTGTAAGAGTGTCACTGAGTACCTGAGTACTCCAACGAAGATGCATTAATAACATTGTTGCAAACAATGTTCTAGAACATGTAACAACTCTGTATCAGCCATCAGGGAATATCGAACCAAATTAGAGTAATTACCTGTGTCTCCCCACACTGCCAAATAAAGAAGGGTAAAAGAGGAACCTCTTGGCCTGCAGGTAATTCACCACATGCACCCAACGTTGAATTCACAACTGAGTGATCAAAACCTTCAATCTTATTTAGGCAGCAACGACTCTTCCAAAGATCCTAAATACATGGGTTTCCAAAATCAAACACTTATGTCAAATAACATGCTTAGCAGACAGAGAACACTAAGTGTAAATTCATACCGGGAGAGACATGGCACATGCCCTCAGTATTGCTTTACAAGGTATTACCACCGCACCATTCGCAAGAACAGAATCAAGTATGGTCCTTTCCTTCCTGAATTACAAGTTCATTTGAAGAAGGCAACTTATATGCATTGCTAGAGCAGAATAAACAGTAAAATTTTAACATGCATGTGCTATATCAGACGATGTATACAAGCATTAATAAAACAGTACGATACTAACATGCACGTGCTATATCAGGTTACGTATTTAAGCATTAATATGATAAGATGTTAACAAGCATCTGCCGTATCAGATATTCTATAAGCATAAACGAAAAAGTTAGATGTTAACATTCATGTTCTGTATCGGACATGAAATATTGTTAGGTAACTCGATAGAGATTGTGTATCTGTTAGTATATTGATAGTAATGTAGAAAATAACAACTGGAGCAAAGCTCCCCCTCCTGGACAGACCAAGCCACTTTTTCCTAAACAATCATGATAGTAAAATCGCTGCCTCTCTATTCTCACTCGACAGCTCTATATTCCCCTCCCTCATTCTCTCTCCATAACAACCTTCTAACAAACTTGCCTACATGGCAGTCACTCCCCCCCTTCCTAGTTTGTTTCTACGAGTATAAGTTTTGATGGGCTTAGTTGGTATGCGCTGGGGAGAGGGTGAAGTGTTAACAATTCCCTCCTCCTCAAAAGAACCCTTGTCCTCAAGGGAAAAAAAAAAAAGTGAACTGTCTCTTGATGAAGTCTGTATTCTCCCAGGTAGTTTCCTCACGATTGATCATTTGTTGTAGAGCGTGTGGATTAGGGTTCTTCATATTAATTCCTTGCAGAGTAATTTCCGTACCCATATGGTCAAAGGACATAAGCATTCTCTTCCAATCTACCTCGACCACCCCTAGCGTCTCCAGCCATGCATCACCTAATATTAGGTCAGGTCCCCTAGTGTTGAACACATAAGCATCCATACTAAATTCTGCTCCGTTCACTTCTAGCTGCATTTCTTTACAAATACCTTGTGAGAAAGATCGGTGTCCATCACTCAATCTAACTCCAAAGGCTCGAGTATGAATAGTAGGAATTCCCATGGCCTTAACCAACTTACTCAACACAAAATTAT
Source organism: Erythroxylum squamatum (assembly GCA_025629845.1). Lineage (NCBI taxonomy): Eukaryota > Viridiplantae > Streptophyta > Magnoliopsida > Malpighiales > Erythroxylaceae > Erythroxylum > Erythroxylum squamatum. The sequence continues at coordinate 29,528,619 of JAOTBA010000204.1, read as the reverse complement.
GACTAGCTCCACTATCTATTATAATTAAAATAGGCATTTCCTTAAGCTTTCCCATTATAATCATGGATCTCATCGGTGAGGAATTTTCCCTTCCCATTTCTTTGTACTCCATCAAATTACAAACCAACTCCCAATCCTCCTGAGGCTCCTTTGCCTTCATCGCTGTAATGTCTCCTACTGTCTCATCTTCTACATTTCCCTCCCAAACAATCAGCTTGTACTCTTTATCTGGGCATTGATGGAGTGGACCATAGGTTTGGCCACATTTAAAACGCAGCCCCTTTGCTCTCCTCTCCATTAGTTGCTCATAAGACAAATTCTGAGTTCCCTTCCACCTTGGACTACTTTGTCGACTATCAGCAGTCATCAAATTTCTGGACCTGTTGGGCAACTCCTTTCCCTCTCCTTTCACGTTGGAAGATGTATTTTCTGCTTGACCCAGACGTTGAGGGTTGGATGTTAACATTCCACCCTCTCCTTAGCCCATACCGACTAAGCCCATTAAAATGTATACCCGTAGAAACAAGTTGGGACAGGGGGGTGTGCAAGCTGCCATGTAGGCAAGTTTGTTAGGAACGAGTGAGGTAGTTATGGAGAGAGAATATTGGCAGAAGAGTGAGGAGAGAACAGAATCGTCTACTATCTGCATTGTTGACAGATTTGTCTATCTTACTATCGTTATACTATCAATACAAACAATCTCTATTGAGATTCCTAACAATTGGTGCTTTCATTGAGAGGTCAAGAAGGATAGAGATTGTATGCAAACACGTATGGAGACTAGAGTGTCTGCTTTGGAAGCGTCTCTTAGGAGACAAGAATCATCGTTTTCAGCCTAGGAAGCAATAGTGAAGTCACATGACGCCACACTGAAGGATCTCAAGTCGCAGCTTAGCACGTTGATGGCTAGCGTCAAGACCTTAGCGAAAGCCCAAGGCCAACTTCAGTCGGAGTTGAGAGAAGGTTTTCAAGCTCTCAAGGCTAGAAACGCAGAAATACAAAGCATGGGAGAGGGCGTAGAGGGGTCACCGGCGTTGACCCATCTCGCTTCTTCAACGGGAGAACACCCAGTCCACAGGGTAGAACCTTACCGATAGGAGAGCCACCCCCCTTCCGCGGTTGCAGAGCGGGCATGGGAGGAATATCGCAATGCGGCACGGAGAGTTGATCTCTCTTCATTCCACGGTGAGGACCCATTTGCTTGGGTCGTTCGTGCTGAATCCTACTTTTCAATTCATGAGATCCCTGCTGAGTTGAGGTTGCCGATGGTGCAGATTTGCATGGAGGGGACGACGTTGTATTGGTTTAAATCAGTACGTGAGCTAGAACCATGAATGACGTGGGAGCGTTTCAAGCACTCCTTGTTTGATCGATATGGGGAAAAGGATGAGGGACATCCGATAGAGCAGCTGAAGTCGATGGTTCAACGTGGATCAGTGGATGGATATATCGACGACTTTGAGAGGGTAACGTCACGGATTACTCACCTTCCTGAAGAATGGTTTATGAGTCGTTTTATGGGTGGGCTTCGTGAAGAGATACAGAACCGGGTCAAGACCCACGACTCGACGAACCGAACCCGCCTTCTGTCGGTGGTGCGTAAGGTGGAGCAAGAGCTTATTGGAGAAGGCATCATCCGACCAAGTGAGTCGAAGCACAGGCCCGGGGTACCTACTGCAGGGTACGATTTTCGGTCAAGAATAGCCAGCTTCCAACGACAAGGGCAAATGGGAAACACCTCCGCGAATGCCAAAGGAGAGGGAAGGGAGCTGCCCAACAAGGCCCGAACAGCGATGGCTGGAGAAAATCGACAGAATGGCTCAAGGTGGAAGGGAATTCGTAATCTGTCATATGAGCAGCTAATGGAGAGGAGGGCAAAGGGGCTGTGCTTCAAGTGTGGCCAAACCTATGGCCCACTTCATCAATGCCCAGATAAGGAGTACAAGCTGACTATTTGGGAGGGGGAGGCTGAAGTTGAAACAGTGGAAGATGTAATTGCAGAGGGGGCAGAGGAGCATCAGGAGGATTGGGAATTGGTCTATAATCTGGTTGAGTATAGGGAAATAGGAGGAGAGACATCTTCACCTTCGAAAACCATGGTGATGATGGGCAAGCTGAATGAAATGCTAATCTTGATTATGATAGACAGTGGAGCTAGTCATAATTTTGTGTCAAGTAAATTGGTTAAGGCTATGGGAATTCCTACTACTCATACCCGAACTTTTGGTGATAGAATAGGGGATGGACACCGATCCTTCTCACAAGGAGTCTGCAAAGAAGTCCAGTTGGAAGTTAATGGAGCAGAGTTTACGGTGGATGCTTATGTTTTTAATACCGGAGGACCTGATTTAATATTGGGTATTGCTTGGTTAGAGACACTAGGAGTGGTCAAAGTGGATTGGAAAAGAATGTTCATGTCTTTCGACCAAAGGGGAACAGAAATCACTTTGCAGGGAGTTACTAGGCAAGACCCTATTCCCTATGCTTTAAAACGGATGTTTAAACGCGAGGAAGTGGAAATTGAAGGATTACTCTGGTCCATGGGAGTGAGAGAGGCTGTAGCTGAAAGAAAAGGAACTTTGGAGGCAAACCAGCAGCAGGAATTACAGGTTGTTTTATCTGGATTTGATGTGGTGTTTCAGCCTAGTAAGGGGTTACCTCCCAAGAGAATCAGTGATCATGCTATTGTGTTGAAGGAGGGGGCTGAACCAGTAAGTGTCCGACCCTATAGACATGCACATCACCACAAAAATGAGATAGAAAGGCAGATCAAAGAGTTGCTGGAAACTGGAGTGATCAGACCTAGTGTTGGTCCTTTTCAAGCCCCGTGATCCTTGTTAAGAAGAAGGACAGGACTTGGCGAATGTGTGTTGACTATAGGGCTTTGAATAAACTTACAGTGCCTAACAAATTTCCTATTCCCGTAATTGACGAGTTGATGGAGGAGTTGCATGGGGCCAAGTATTTCTCTAAGATGGATTTGAAATCTGGATTTCATCAAATTAGAGTTAGAGAGGAGGATGTTCATAAGACGGGGTTTCGTACTCATGAAGGGCATTACGAGTACTTAGTTATGCCTTTCGGACTCATGAATGCGCCTGCTACATTTCAATCAACTATGAATTCCATCTTCAAACCTCAGCTGCGCAGGTTTGTTCTAGTCTTCTTTGACGATATTTTAATCTACAGTTCAAATTGGAATCAACACTGGCATCATATAGCTCGGGCGTTACAGCTATTATCGGATAATCACCTATATGCAAATAAGAAGAAGTGTTTATTTGGACAGCAGTCCATTGAATACCTTGGCCACGTACTTTCAGCTGAAGGAATAGCTATGGATCCGATGAAAATCAGGTGTGTCATGGAATGGCCTGAACCAAAAAATGTGAAGGGTGTAAGAGGATTTCTTGGGCTCACGGGGTATTACAAAAAGTTTGCTAAAGATTATGGGAGAATCGCGAAACCCCTCACAGAATTGACTAAGAAGAATGGTTTTAATTGGGGGAAGGAGGCTCGAGAGGCTTTTGAGGAGCTAAAAAGGAAGATGACCACTTCTCCAGTCTAGCCTTACCAAACTTCTCCAAAGAATTTTCAGTGGAGTGTGATGCATCCGGAAAGGGAATTGGGGTTGTTTTGATGCAAGAGGGTCGTCCCTTAGCTTATTTTAGCAAAGCATTGGTTGAATCGACTTATTCCAAATCGGTCTATGAAAAAGAGATAATGGCATTAGTCCTAGCTGTTCAACATTGGAAACGTTTCTTATTGGGATGGCATTTTAAGGTCTATACTGATCATAAAAGCCTTAAGCATCTATTGAACCAAAGAATTCCATCGATAGATCAGCAGTGTTGGCAAGCTAAGTTGTTGGGACTTGATTTTGAGGTGATCTATAAGTCGGGTAAACAGAATGGGGCAGCAGACGCCTAGTCCAAAATGGGAGAGGATAAGTTTTTATTCGCAGCAGTCTCAGCCCCCTTCTAGGCAGATATGGAAGTGATCTGAAGGGAAGTACAGGAGGATGCTGAACTTAGTAAGCTTCTGGAGACTTTGCAACAGAATCCGAAGTCAAAACCAGATTATCTAGTGAAGGGAAACTTGTTGTTTTATAAGAACAGGTTAGTCTTCTCTCCTACTTCAGCATTAATTCCTCAATTACTGCAGGAATATCACTCTTCTCCTCTAGGAGGACATTCTGATTTTCTTAAAACCTATAAAAGGCTGGCTAGTGGTTTATTTTGGCCCGGAATGAAGTCCTTTATCCAGAAATTTGTTCGAGAGTGCACCACCTGTCAAAAGAATAAATATTTGGCCATGACTCCAACTGGCCTTCTTCAGCCTCTGCCCATTCCTAAGCTAGTTTGGGATGAAGTATCCATGGACTTCATCACCAAGTTACCTAAATCCCGAGGCTATGAAGTTATAATGGTGGTCGTGGATAGGCAGTCAAAATATGCCCATTTCACACTTCTTAAACACCCCATCACGGCAAAAACAGTGGCTGAGGTGTTTATTAGGGATGTGGTAAAGTTGCATGGAATTCCTAGCTCAATATTGAGTGACAAAGATCCTCTCTTCACAAGCAAATTTTGGAATGAAATATTTAGGTTGCAAGGAACAATGTTGAAGATGAGTTCTTCATATCACCCCCAAACGGATGGCCAGACGAAAGTGGTTAATAGAGGCTTGGAAACCTATCTTCGTTGTTTTGCTTCTGAGCAGCCTAAACACTGGTCTCATTGGTTATCTTGGGTTGAGTATTGGTACAATACCAACTTTCATGTTTCAATAGGAAGGACTCCCTTGGAAGTCGTTTATGGCCGCCTACTATCATCTATTCTGCATTTCATACAAGGAGAGACTCAAGTAGCATCAGTGGCAGCAGCCTTGATCGATAGAGATGAGGCCTTGCGCCAACTTAAGCACAATTTACTTCGTGCTCAGTCAACAATGAAGATATTCGCGGATGTTCATAGGAGGGAGGTACAGTTTCTGGTGGGAGACCTAGTTTATGTCAAGCTCAGACCACATAAACAGCTCACTTTAGCAAGGAACATCTTTCCCAAGCTGTCTGCCAGGTATTATGGACCTTTTAAGGTTCTGGGAAGGGCAGGGCAAGCTGCTTACAAACTGCAACTTCCACCTACAGCCAAGGTACATCCAATCTTCCATGTCCCTCAGCTGAAAAAGGTCATAGGTGACCATCCTATTGAGCAAGACCTTCCCCAAGGATTGGAGGTGGATGTGTCGGACAGGGCTGAACCTGAAGCAGTCCTGGCTTCACGCTACATCACTACTAAAGGCAGAAAAGTCCAGCAATGGCTGATTCGAAGGCTAAGCCGGGCAAGGAAGCTACATGGGAGGATGCGGATTTCATCAAGGGACAATTCCCTTCTTTTTCCCTTGAGGACAAGGGACCTTTTGAGGAGGAGGGAATTGTTAACATTCCACCCTCTCCTCAGTCCATACCGACTAAGTCCATTAAAATGTATACCCGTAGAAACAAGTTGGGACAGGGGGTTGTGCAAGCTGCCATGTAGGCAAGTTTGTTAGGAAGGAGTGAGGTAGTTATGGAGAGAGAATGTAGGGAGGAGAATATTAGCAGAAGAGTGAGGAGAGAACAGAATCGTCTACTATCTGCATTGTTAGGAAATCGGCCTGGACTGACCAGGAGGGGGAGCATTGCTCCAACAGATTTGTCTATCTTACTATCGTTATACTATCAATACAAACAATCTCTATTGAGATTCCTAACATTGGACATGCCAATTCGAGACCCATACCCAGTAGTGGAAGCCCCGAATTTGTATTTCGTTTCACTAGGTCGGATTACTCCTTCGCCGACCAGCTCCCTTTCCACCTTACGTGCCATAGAAATCAACCGGGTGCGGGTTGGCAGGTCATGGGTCCTGACTCGATTCCTTATTTCTTCACGCAGTCCTCCCAAAAAGCAGCTCATGAACCACTCTTCTGAAAAATGAGTGATTTGTGAAGTCACTCTTTCATACTCTTCGATATACTCATCCACTAACTTATGTTGAACTATCGATTTTAGCTGCTCTATCGGATTTCCCTCATCTTTTTCCCCATATCTGTCGAACAAGGATCGCTTGAAGCGTTCCCACGTCATGCATGGATCCAGCTCACATATGGATTTAAACCAGTACAACGTTGTTCCTTCCATACAAATCTGTACCATCGACAACCTCAGCTAATCAGGGATCTCATGAATCAAGAAATAAGATTCAGCACGTACGACCCAAGCGAATGGGTCCTAGCCATGGAACGAAGGAAGATCGACTCTCCGTGCCGCGTTTCTGTATTCCTCCCACGCTTGTTCTGTATCCGCTGGAAGAGTGCGGCCCTCCAGTCGGTAATGCTCTGACCGATGGACTAGTTTTTCACCACCCGAAGAAGAAGATGCGATATGGGTCAATGCCAGAGTACCTTCTCCGTCACCCATATTCTGCTTTTCTGGGTTTCTAGCTTTAAGAGTTTGAAAACCTTCTCTCAGTTCTGTCTGTAGTTGGCCTTGGGACTTTGCTAAGGTCTCAACGCTAGCCATTAACGTGCTCAGCTGCGTCTTAAGTTCCTTCAGTGTGGCATCGTGCAACTTCACCATTGCTTCTTGGGCCGACAACGATGATTCTTGCCTCCTAAGAGACGCTTCCACAGCAGATACTCTAGCCTCCATACGTGTTTGCATACAACCTCTACCCTCTTGGACTCTCAATGAAAGCACCAATTGTTAGGTAACTCGATAGAGATTGTGTATCTGTTAGTATATTGATAGTAATGTAGAAAATAACAACTGGAGCAAAGCTCCCCCTCCTGGACAGACCAAGCCACTTTTTCCTAAACAATCATGATAGTAAAATCGCTGCCTCTCTATTCTCACTCGACAGCTCTATATTCCCCTCCCTCATTCTCTCTCCATAACAACCTTCTAACAAACTTGCCTACATGGCAGTCACTCCCCCCCTTCCTAGTTTGTTTCTACGAGTATAAGTTTTGGTGGGCTTAGTTGGTATGCGCTGGGGAGAGGGTGAAGTGTTAACAAATATAAAAATATTTACCAAAATCGCAGGTTTTGCCACGGAAGCATCCCGTCATTTCCATGGTAGTAAGGTTCTCCAATCAGCAAATCAACCTAACAATCAACATGTTTGAGGAAAGGAGACAAGTTAATCCTTGCTTGACAACTGAATGGACATGGAATTTCAAAGTCATACGATTATGATAGTGAATTACCTTCCTCTGACAAGTATCATCTAGAGTCAAGCTTTTTTGCTTTAGAACAACTTCTACACGATCTGCAGCAAAACCATTTTCAGTTGCAACAGCCTGCAGATATTGGGCACCCCTTTCCCGAAGACCAGGAAATAATGACAATACATGTGATGATTTTGAAAGATGTGCAACAAGAAGAGTCAAGAAAACACTGTCATCCGCAACAACACATAGTGGATCAACACTTTTCTGCAACTGCAAAAAGCACCATAGTTCAGAATGAAAATACAGACAACACACAAAGAGAGATGAGAAGAAGGAAAGAATGCTTACAGCATTTCTTAGAGCTGTTACCATTGAAGACCTCCATTTCCTGTCCCCATATATTGCAATTCTTTCCGGGGGAAGTACGAGGTGAAAATCTGTGTTACTAAAGTCCTGCAGCTTCATATCTTTAGCTTGAGTTGCAACATTGTATAGGATTCTAGTTTCAGTATGAAAAGCATGAAACAGAACCTCTTCACCCTTAGATATGGGCATACCTTCCCCTGGGATGAACCATACACACTGTTTCCAGTGATCACACCAATCAGCGATACCTGGTAGTAATGCAGGAAAGGAAGTTCAGTGGTTTCCCATTTTGTTTTTGGGATCCATTGTAGGTCAATATAGTGTATACTCTCACCCTTGTCTACCAATAGGCTCCACTGGGATTTAAAAGCACTAATGTATGAAGCATAAAGTTCAAGAATACAGAACTAATCAATGTATTGGCCAAGTCATTGAAATTTAATCAATCCAAAACTTCTCAAGTGCGCATAAGAAAGCAACGAGAAGAGAACAATGATGTTAACTTTGAATTGTTTCTTCTCCAAGCCTAGATAGGCTAACTAAATGATACAGAAACGAACAAAGGCTAAAATATCCTTCAGTTGAACAATTGGTACGCTAAAATATATAGCTCTTGCGTAAAGAAAGATGACCAAACTTCTGAAGAGTTTTATTAAAATAAGTAACCTCAAAAAGCTTTGCAATGATATAAACTTCCAATGTCCTTTTAATATCTCCCAATCCACAGCTATTTTTACAAAAGTTCAGTGACAAAGATGTAAACCACAACAAGTGAATGGAACATAAGTGGCTCACCCATTTTTGATGGTGATCCTATCCATCTAGGGGCAGTGGAGTAAAGAATCGCCCCTTCACAATCAAGTTGAAGTATCCACCTAAACCACATAAAGAACAATGTCAGGAAAATAATTAGACCCACACAAACATAAAAGAAAAGGTATCCAGAATGCTTGAGTATCATAAATTGTAGACATATGTTTGGAGGTTGGGCGACGGGTGGAGGGGGATGTACGAACAGTATATACAATAGATAGACTTTACAAACACGTCAAAATATGTTTTTTAAACCAGTGAATTCTAGGTCAAAGTAAAGCAACCTACTCCAGACTCGTCCTTAACAAAATGTGAAAATAAGAAGGACTAAAATATTTACCATGACACTACAGCGTGAACTCTACCATCATCAGTTGCCTTGATGACCAGTTTAGTTTCCCCGTGGCTAGCTGGTCTTTTCCCAAAGTCAAATTCAAAAATTTTGAAGGGTTCTGACAACTGGATGAATCCTAAATTGAGTAGAAATTAAACCACTTGCGCATTTCAAAGATGTATCAGAGTGAAAACCTCATTACCAGTTTTAGTTCTCTTGACAAGGCATCACAATGCATGGGATATTGTTGCAAACTGACACGTAAAATAGTATCCGATCCAGTAGGAACAAGGTGAATGCCATCCAACGCTGTTGCTTCATTATTATGTAAATCATGAAGCTTCCATAGGAATGTACTCTCAACTAGCTTAGGGAGGAGATAAGGAAAAATTTGCAGAATAGAAGTTAGTGCACCTATGAGAGTATGGAAGAATCAGAAAAGTCTTCACTCAAATTATACAGAATTCACTACAGCAAAAAGAGTAGCTAAAAAGCATAGATGGAAATGTCAGAGTTAAAAATAAGCTCGTGGAACGAATTTGAAACCAATAACGTAACAAAGCAACATGTAGGAAAAAAATAGAAGTTTAGCTGCCCAGTTCAGCTAAACCCAATAATGTTTGCAATTAGTTAGGTTTGCAATTTCCATAAAAGCACCAAAACAATTTGTAAATGTCCCATACATATCCAAAAACAGTAACTAGAAGATGCAAATCAACACATGTTGATCACTTGATCTATTGCTATAAACATTAGGCCATTATTAAATCAAAGAAAACTAAGGGCAGATAAAATGAGTAGTTACTAAGCCATGATTTACTTAGTACTCCTCTGTTTTATATCCAAGAATCTTGGATAAATTACCCTTGCTATCATACAGATTTTCATCTTTCTATCTCGTTCGGATAGATGTTGCAGGCATACACTAAATATCCCAAAGTTATTCTTGCTTGTACTGAGAATTTTCCTGAGGCCAATAAAAGCATATTCTGCTTTGACAATAAACTGGTAAACATTGAGCTTTTAACATGCAATGGATAGCCGCTTTGACATAATTAGTTGGCTCTAATCCTCACATAAACTTTGATTCACAGAGAAAAGGTTAGATCATTAACTTAAAAATTTTACGCCAGGATATTTAAATGTTCATCAGTCTATAATCAGCTACATAGCATCATTGACGTTCAAATTATAAACTTAAGGGCAACAACAAAAAACAACAATGATCAGCACCAAATCGCATGGGAAGGGCTAACATGCAAGTCAAAAGCATCAGACCTGATATTATAAAATTCAAAATAAAAGGGAGAGAACGGAAATGAAAGGAACAATAGACAGTCTAGCCATATACCTGGCCATAAGTAGTTACTCGGTATGGTACAGTAAGTGGCTTATCCACCAGCAACTTGTCATGCGCATGCTGCAATGTTGGTATTAACCCCTCTCCCAACAACTCCGAGTCTAGTATCTCAGTAACCTGCAACGAACACGAAAATGCTAGATAAAGCCAAATGGCTACGCTTTGCATTCTATTGCACAATTAAATAATGTTTGAGTCATATTTCTTTCCCGTATCATCGTGCTTCATAGACGCTTTAGCCAATCGGTAACACTACTATAAACTCTAAACAGGGAATTACTAATTAGTACTCACAAGAACATCGGCACGCGACGCAATGTCTACACCAACTTCCACCTCATCGGAACGCTTATTAATAATCTTCACATCTTTAGTCATCCCATTGATATGAAGTACCTTTCGCATCAATTTCACCATCGGAAGATACGACTCACAAGCTGTAACCAAAGCTTCGGACTTGTCGGCACCCATAGCCCGTACAACCATCATTGAGAGCAACCCAGTTCCCGCTCTGCACCGGTTATACTAAAGTTAACTTTTTTATTAAAAAAAAGAAAAAGGGAAAGAACCAGCAAGACAATACAAGAAATGAGTACCCGATGTCGAGGACATGACAAGGTTTAGTAATGGTCTTGTCAATCGCTTCACGAAAAGTTTTGTTTCGGGTGGAGTCGTTAAGCATGTCAAGATACGACGTCGAAGCGAGAAGCGCAGTTTCTTCGCGTTGGTCATCTTCGATGACTACCCACTCGGCGTTCCCGGTGAGTGGATCGAATTTGAATTGGAAAACGCGCTGAGTTGATTCGGAGGTCATGGCTCGGAGTGGATAGGAGGCGAAGAGAGGGAATGGTGAGTGAAAGATAGTCGAACTCAAACGAGCTAGGAAAGAAGGTGTTTTTAGGGTTTTGGAAATGAGGGAAATCATGAGATCGATGGCGGAGGATGGAGTGTCATAGCGTTGGTGCTGATCGTCGGCGTAGTTGTTTATTGCTTAGGTTGCTTCACTTTGAGTAAGAAGCAGAATCGGAAAAGAAAATGGCGAAAATGGTCAAACGGATTAAACAATAATGCCTTTTTAAAGAAATTTACTAAAGAAGTCAATCCGATTAACCAAACTGAATCGATTTTTAATATTGTTAAATGAATTTTGTATTATTATATGTTATATTCCAATTAACTACAGATTTGAGATATTCTTAACCAAACTGAAAAATTTAGAAAAAGATCTAAAGTCAAAGTATTGTCAAATATTTTATCAAAAACGAGTCTCATTATATGCTTTATTTTAATACAAATTTGAATATTTTGTAATATTTAAATATATTCAAATAAATAATTACTTAAATTATATCAAATTATTCAAAATTAAGTAGATTGAAAGAACTTAATTTTATGAGTAATTGTATAGTTTATTTAAATATTTTATAAATTAAAGTTCATTAAATTTAAACCTTTTAACTATAAAATTGTCCTCTTGAGTTTAAAGTCTTTAATTTCTAACTTTTGTATTAAATATAAGGATAAATTAGACTCTTTAAAAATTTTATTAATTTTGAAAATGAGAAAAATTAAAATTAAAATAAAAGAAATAATAGGAGATATTGAGGTTTTTTATTAGAATATCATCTATTTATTTTTTTTATAACTTATACCTTTATTTTTGTTCTTGAACAAAGTTCTCACTTTTTTGAAAATCCTAAAATATACTTCTATCTTTACACTCAGCTCCTAAGTACTATTTGTTATTATCTCTATCCTAATTCAAGAATTACAAGTATAACTACCGTATTATTCCTCGTGGTTATCTTAAATTATCGATTGTATTGTTGTTTAAACATTGTATGTGATTATGTGAACTTCTTTAAAGACTTTATCCATCAAAGATATTTGTTGTTGCCATGGTGGTCACTTCCATTAGCTTTGGTTCATTTTAGTACATATAGTAGTTATATTATTGTCTATTGTCATTTATCATATATGGAATGAAATATAACAATCCTCTTAAATTTGAAGATGAAGTAAAACTTTTGTGGTTACGAGCAACTTATATCATTTGTAGATATTGAATTTATGTAGATTTCATGAATTAATTATGATGCCAGAATCAATTAGCGACTCAAAATATATGTGATATTTGAATAATTATGACACATCAATCACTATGTTACCTCAATCATGTATACATTTGTATATCTTGGAAACTTTAATATTGTATGATGTATAGAAGAGCAATATTGGAGTACTAGTTAAAGAGTTGTTAAGTTCTAAAGTATTCTAGTTGTGAGCTTCATTTACTATTTGATACATCACATTGTCTTACTTCAATCATTCATCCCATATAATTATATAGATGGTGTGAAGGTAGTAGTCTTAAGTTGTTAAGCTTTACAATACTTGTATGATGTCCTTCTAATATAAAGCTTGACCTTAATCATGATGACAATTTTAACTTCACTAATAATTTTTGCTTTTACATACTTGTAGTTAACAACAACCAATAAAATGTATGATAAAGAAAAAGGTCTTTTAGAAGTTCAAATCTCCCACTTAAATTTTGACTCTTTAATTCTCCTCACCGTCTTTCTTTTTTATGGCAAAAAAAATTAATTGTGAAATAAAGTTGTCTTGATAGGGAAAAATCTTAATTAAATTTTAGCAAATCATATTTGAGTAATTAAGTGATTCATTAGTTTAAACATAATATTTATAATTTCAAAAGATCTGAATCTTCAATTTGTGTCACATCAATTTATCACGATAAAAAATAAAAAAAAATTCAATTTTTTCGGAAGATTCAATTTTTAAAGTCTCCACCAATTGAAATAGTTTTAGAAGTTTTCAAACTTCCAAACTAGACATAACCATGTATACTATTACATTTAACCGTATATCATGCTTTTAAATTTGTTATTTCAAATTAATAATTTATTCACAAAATAAAGAAAGTAAATCAAGATTAAATGATTGTTCCTAAAATAAAGTAAAGGTGAAGCAACCAATTTTTATTGAATGAAATTCAATAAAGTGATATACAAATTTATGGGGCTTAAACTCTATCTTTAACTTGAGTCATTAATATTCCACTATTAACCATGAAATGAGGTTAGGTGTAAGAGAGAAACGATAATAGGAAGGTAACTTCAGGGATGGATCAATTGTTGATAGGATACCATATCCCATTCTATTTCTTCTTCAAAAAATTCTCTGCAATACCAATATGCCTATGTTTTCATTTTGTCTGTTAGAAATAAACTTGAATTTGGAATTCTATAGAAAATTTGGAGTAGTTGTAGAGTTAGATCTTAATCAATTTAGGTGATTTAAGATTTTTATGCCTTATGCGTCCAAATTCAAACGAATCTAACCTTGATTTATTTAGAGTTACCTAAAGATAGTTATGGAAAAATAAAGAGAAAAAGGTCAATTTGTTTATGTTGTGTAGATTTTATTGTGTCATTGAAAGTATTTCCCTCTTTATATTATATCATTACGTGGCTTTAAGTTGGCTAATCTAGAATTCTTCATTGTCACTATGAATAGCCATGTAATATTTCGGTTTATATAAGAGAGGAAAGAATAAAAGTTTTATTATAAGAATACTCTTGTTTCATTATTTGTTTGAGTGTGTAAGTACTTGTGAGTATCTTATCTTTTTCCAACAAAGTAGCATTAGAGCCAACTATAACGTCAAAAAGAGCCTTTGTGCCTTTTTAGTATCCACAACTCGCCAAACTTAACTATGAGAATTGAACACTAAGGATGAAGGACATTATAGGTTCATAAAACATATGAGATGTAAACAAAAAAGGCTACATGGAGTTTGATGATGAAAATTTTGATTCAAGCTAAAAAAGAAGTATTAGAGAAGCAAAAGAAGAAAGATTAAAGTGCACTTGCCATAATCCATTAAGGTTTGGATGATTTTTTTTTTAAGAAAATAGGTAATGAAACTACATCAAAGAAGGCTTGAGAAACTCCCCAAAATTCAATGACGGGGGTTAACAAGGTGAAGAAGATGCGACTTCAAACTATAAGGGCTGAGTTTGAGATGCTCTTAATGAAGAATGGTGAATCCATTTTAGAGTACTTCATAAGAGTCCTATGAGTGGTGCATTAAATGAATAGGCTTGGTGAAACCATGAAAGATGTTCAAATTATGGAGAAAAAGGATGTACTAGTAGAATAAACCTTCTCATATAGTTTTCTTTAAATTCCAAAAACAATTGTATACAACAAAGTGAAAAAAAGATAAATGTACGTGGAAGTGGATGCAAACAAGGTCATAAACATACATGGGAATAATAGATAGGAAGAAGTGAATAAGAATCTTCTAGTGAAAATCGACCTTAAATGTTTAACACGTTCAAGGAAGAGAAATAGAAAGAGGCAATTTTTGTTAAAATAATAAAAAATGATAAAAACCAAGTTGATTGTTATCATGTGGCAAGCATTACGATTATTCTTAGGAGTGTTTTTCTAAGAGAGAAGATGAATCCAAATTTTAGAAGTTAATAAAGATTTAGTGGAGGAAAACTAATGTTAACGGGTGAACTAAAAGATGAAAAGAGAACATCGTGACTTGGTAATGTAGCTAGCAATCTCTACAAAAGAATTAGGGATGATAAGAAGTGCTTGAGTCTAATGCTTACCTACTCAATTTACTCAATTTGGTTTAAAGAAACGAAAGGATCTTTAGAGATGTACACAATGACAAGTATGTGGTGATAAATAGGACTTGCTTTTGGATCAAGGAGATATTAATTACTAATCAAGCAACCAATAGTTTAAACTTCTCCGTGAAATGTAATGGGGTCTATTGTAACTTCTATCTTGATTGCTCTAGCATCAATACTAGTTTTGTTCTATTGAGAGGCTGGTTCTCTACTTAGATTCATATCTCTTGTAACTATAGCAACCTTGTAATAGCATGGTAAGCCTCTAGGCCCTTCAATGAAAATTCCTTTAACTTTTAAAAAAATGTAGCTAGCAATCATATGACAAGTGTTAAAAGCTTGTCAAATCAGATACCAAAATGACAGGGATTCTACATTTTAATGATAATAAAACAGTGGAGATAAAATGCAAAGGTATAATATTTTTAAAGATAAAAATAGATGGTTATAAGCTTCTCTTTAATGTTTACTTTATTCCAAACTAAACACTAATATTTTAAGCATTAGTCAACTTTTAAAAAATGGTTGTTAAATTCATATAGAAGACCATACCATTTGGCTTCGAGATTGTGATGCTAATCTTATTCTCAAGGTGACTATAATTATTAATAAGATGTTTTTTTAACTTACACACTACAGATGCTACATGTTTGAAAACTAGTGTTAATGATCTGTTATGGATATAGCATATGAGGTGTGGATATTTAAAATTTTAATGCACTCAAAGTTTTGGAAGAGAAGAAGATGGTAAGAGGCATTTCAAGTATAAATCATCATGAACAACTATGTAAGGTATGCTTGTTTGAAAAGCATTCAATGAAAAGCTTTCCAAACCAATCGGTCTCATCAATCCTCCATCTTTTGGTAAAAGCTCTTATTTTATTCTTTTCGTTGATGATTATAATAGAAAGATATGGTAAAATTTTAAAGTACAAGTTCAAAGCGTTTGATGCATTTAAAAATTATGAAGCTTTAGTTTAAAAAAGAAATGATTTTGCGATTAAAGCTTTATGAATTGATTAAGATGGAGATTTAATTCTAATAAATTTGAGAGCTTATTAAGCTAGATGGAATTTGTCATCCTTTTACAATATCAAAATCTTCCTAATAAAACAAAGTAGTTAAAGGAAAGAACCAAACAATCCTCAATATAGTGAGAACGATGATGAAGAGTAAGATGGTGTCTAAGGAGTTTTATAATGAAGTAGTTGCAGGTAGGGTTTATCTTTGAATCATAGTTCTACAAAGAGCTTAAAAGATGTCATTCCACAAGAAGCATGGAGCAGAGTGAAGCCTTTAACATTACAATTAAGAGTGTTTGGCTTTATTATATATGTTCATGCTTTGAAGCAAGAAAGGTCCAAACTTGATGATCAAAGTAAAAAGTTTGTTTTCATTGAATATGACAAGACTTAAAAGGCTACAAGTTGTTTAATCCATGCAATGAAAAGAATGTTATTAGTCAATATGTTGAATTTGACGAAGAAACACCTTGGGATTGGAGCTCTCAAATGGAGGGATCTTATGATTTCTTTCCATATTATAAAGATGAAAAAGAAAAAGAGTTTGTTTAAGAAGTCGGAAATGATTTTTCTTCACCAACCTCACCAATCCCATTATCTCAAGCATCATCATTCAAATCTTTACCAATAAACATGGGGCCTTGAGGATATTAAAGGCTTGATGAATTTTATAATAATCCTAACTCATTTTGCCTATGAGCATATATTGAGCCTTTAGATTTAGAAGATGTTAACAAGAATGAGCAGTATATTCATTTAATGAATAAAGAAATTCAAGTCATCAAAATTAATGGTATATGGTAGCTTATTTCTCTTTAGAAATTTCATCATGTCTTAAAAGTCAAATGAGTGTACAAAATTAAGAAAAAAAATGCTAAAGATGAAGTTGAGAGATACAATATAAGGCTTGTTGTTAAATAGTACAAACAAATGCAGTTTATTAACTATGAAGAGGTATTTGCCCCTATCATTCACTTGAAAATAATTCATATATTAATATTTTTTCTACCCAAAGTCATTAGAGAATTCATCAATTGGATGTCAAGTCCACTTTCGTCAATAATTATTTAGAGGAAGAATTCTATACTGAGCAACCAATGAGATATATACTTAAAGGCTAAGAAGATAAAGAGTTAAAGTCAAAGAAGGCATTATATAGACTTCAACAAATGCCAAGAGCTTGGAATAGCCAAATCAACAATATTCTAAAACAATAGTTTTATTAGATGCTTACATAAATATTCTCTTTATGTTAAAAAGGATAAAGATGGCTTGTTGTTTTTTTGTATCTATATGGATGATCTTATCTTCATAAACAACAATTGAAAGTTGTTTGAAGAGTTCAAAGATTCTATATTCCAAGAGTTTGAGAAGAGTAATGTGGGATTAATGCCTTACTACTTGAGAGTTAAGGTGAAGTAAGTAGAGGATAAAATTTTTATGACTCAAGAAAGTTATACAAAGAAAGTACTTAAAAACTTCAAGATACTAAGACATTAAGCTTGTTAACACTCCTATTTAATGTAGAATAAAGCTATCCAAGTTAAATTTACAAGAGTGTGTAGATCTAACTTTGTTTAAAGGTTGTTTAGGAAGTTTGAGGTACCTAATTTACACAAGGTGAAATATCTTACTTACAGTTGAACATGCTTGATTTATAGAGACGTTGTCTAAAGATTACTTGAAGAAGACTAAGTGAATTCTACGGTATCTCAAAGATCTTGATGATAGAATAGCACAAATAAGTTTATTTTCTTATTGGGACATAATGTACTCTCTTTGTATTCAAATAAACAACCCAAAGTCAAATTTTCTACATATGAATCGATGTATGTCACAGTTATTTCCAATAGTTGCCACAATATTTGGTTGAGAAGGTTAATGAAAGAGATTCATTTAGAGCAAATTTAAGCAACAAAGATCATGATTGACAATAAATCCAGTTGAGTTGTAGCAAAGAATCAAGTGTTTCATAATAGGAGCAAGCATAGTGACACAAGGTTTCATTTCATTTAATATTGTCTTACTAAGAAAGAGATTAACTTGGAGTTTGTGAAGTCTTTTGATCAAGTTTTTGACATTTTTAGCAAGCCCCTCAAGTATGATATTTTTCAAAAACTATGGATAATACTTAGAGCTATGCGAAAATCAAGTTTATAGGAGGTGTTAGAAATAAACTTGATTTTTTAGATTTCTATAGCAATTGTGAAGGAGTAGTTAAACAGCCAAATGTTAATCAATTTAGGTGTTTTAAATTTTATTTTCATGATTTATATGTCTAGATTTAGATGAATCTAACTTTGAGCCATTTGGAGTTACTTGGAGAAAATATATTGAAATAAATACAAAATGGTCAATTTTTATGTTATGTAGATTTTATTGTGTTATTAAAAATATTTTCCTCTTTGTGTTCTTTTATTAAGCCACTTTAAGTTGGTTAGTCTAGAACTCTATATTAGCACTACCAGTAGCCATGTAATGTTTCATTTTGTATACGAGGGTAAATGATAAAAGTTCTATTATAAGAATACTCATGTTTAATTATTTGTATGAGTATGTAAGTATTTGTGAGTATCTTATTTTTTTCTAACAGTTTTTTCAACTTTACATTTCATAGAATAACATGCCTTAATGTACAATTATGTGTCGGGTCATGTTGATTCAAAGACTTTGAGAAGAGTAATATGGGATTAATGCCTTACTACTTGAGAGTTAAGGTGAAGTAAGTAGAGGATAAAATTTTCATGACTCAAGAAAGTTATACAAAGAAAGTACTTAAAAACTTCAAGATATTAAGACATTAAGCTTGTTAACACTTCTATTTAATGTAGAATAAAGATATCCGAGTTAAAAGTACAAGAGTGTGTAGATCTAACTTTGTTTAAAGGTTGTTTAGGAAGTTTGAGGCACCTAATTTACACAAGATGAAATATCTTACTTACAGTTGGACTTGCTTGATTTATAGAGATGATGTCTAAAGATTACTTGAAGAAGACTAAGTGAATTCTTCAGTATCTCAAAGATCTTGATGATAGAAAAGCACTAATAAGTTTATTTTCATATTGGGACATAATGTACTCTCTTTGTATTCAAACAAACAACCCAAAGTCAAATTTTCTAGTTATGAATCGATGTATGTCGTAGTTACTTCCAATAGTTGCCACAATATTTGGTTGAGAAGGTTAATGAAAGAGATTCATTTAGAGCAAATTTAAGCAACAAAGATCATGATTGACAATAAATCCACTTGTGTCTTAGCAAAGAATCAAGTGTTTCATAATAGGAGCAAGCATATTGACACAAGGTTTCATTTCATTTAATATTGTATTACTAAGAAAAAGAATAACTTGGAGTTTGTGAAGTCTTTTAATCAAGTTTTTGACATTTTTACTAAGCCCCTCAAGTATGATATTTTTTTAAAAATTACGGATAATACTTGGAGCTATGCGAAAATCAAATTTATAAGAGGTGTTAGAAATAAACTTGATTTTTTAGATTTCTATAGCAATTTTGAAGGAGTAGTTAAATATCCAAATGTCAACCAATTCAAGTGTTTTTAAATCTTGTTTTAATGATTTATATGTCTAGATTAAGATGAAACTAACTTTGAGCCATTTATTATATTGAAATAAATACAAAAAGGTCAGTTTTTATGTTATGCAAATTTTATTGTGTTATTAAAAATATTTTCCTCTTTGTGTTCTTTTATTAAGTCACTTTAAGTTGGTTATTCTAGAACTCTATATTAGCACTACGAGCAGCCATATAATATTTCATTTTGTATACGAGGGTAAATGATAAAAGTTCTATTATAAGAATACTCATGTTTAATTATTTGTATAAGTGTATAAGTATTTGTGAGTTTCTTATTTTTTTCTAACAGATTTTTCAACTTCACATTTCATAGAATAACATGCCTTAATGTACAATTATGTGTCAGGCCATGTTAATTCAAAGACTTAAAAAAACACTTATATTCTTCTCAAAACACACTAAAATTACAATTATATGTGTGTACATAGGCCACAACATCTTATTTCATCTCAATTTGGATTAGAAATAATTTTGCTTGAGAAATCTTGTTTGATCATTGATCAAATTTGGATTTCATCAACTGCCATTAATAGTGTTAATCATTTACACCATTTTTTAGGATCGCATTCCAAACCTAAGATAATTGATTTTTCATTGTAACATCATTTGAATAAACCTTATAAATTTGGATGGTTATATGTGCTTGGATAAGCCTTTCTATTACCTGTCAACATTGAATATTTATAAGAATTCAAGATTATTTGCATATGAAGAGCTTGGATAAATGGAAGCATGTAAAATACTTATCTCTTAGATTTTTTTTTTAGTGAAGTTGAAATTTAATGGAAAAGATAAAAGACTTCATAGTCAATCATATTTTAGGTATTATGTTATCTATCTCATAAATCAAATGAATTTATGCTATTGGTTTAAAAATGTTATAAGCACTTAGTTTCCCTTATATGGTTACATATTCTTTGTATTGACACTCTTAAATCTAGTAATGATGATGATTTTGTTAAATTCTTTATAAGGTGCATTTGGTTTTAACTCACATTGCTAGCATTACAAATGTCCAAGGTCATAAATATAAATTCAAAGGATTTTTTGGTACTTCAAGTTGAAGATTGGTAAAATGCTAGTAGTTTGGTACTAGATTTTTATGTCCATTAACATTTGCTTTAGTTTTCTCCGTGAGTATAAATCAATAAGTTTTTAGTCAGAATTGTAGAGCATTTAACCTTACAATGTTAAGAACTAAATTTAAAAGGATGATATTAGGTTTAAGTAAAGTGATGTTTATAATCCAACGATAATTATGAAAATTATACAGGGGAACAAGTTCACTAACAATAATGATCAACAAAACAATAAGAGCTGCATATAAATCATGCACATATAAGTATCATAGGTTTACTTCAAGCAAATAATTTGAATATGTGTTAGAAAATAACAATAGGCTTCAATATACATATAATAGTTCAATATACATGAAGTAATCAATTAAATAAGAAAATCATTGCTGCAAATCAAGCGCAAAACACCACAATTTTACATCAAAAAAACTTTCCAATGTGAAAGAAAAAAACTACTAATCAAAGTCACACCAAGTATTCTCTACTCATAAACTAATCAGCTACGTGATTTCCCTTAAATCACGTAGCTGCACTTCTTTATCTTGAAAAATCAGTCTTATGCTTGTGTTGAATGTCCACAGTACCTTTTAATATGGCCATATTTAACCAATATGTCATCACGCAAAAACTGGACTTGAATTTAGTGGGCTTGTAGCACGAAAGGGATCATCTGTTGCCAATGCTCAGAGCTTATGCAGTTACCATGGTGCTGAATTTCCAAAGCAAAAGCCTAAAAGCATTCCAGTCCAATCATCCTATCACCAAATCAACCAAAAACTAGATTCCCAATCTTTTGTATATGTACTTGGTGTTACATTTAATTAATTACTCAGGTACATTTAGCTAGCATGCATAAATACGGATGAGGTTTCATGGCTAGGTATGTTCTCTCTTATTTTACCCCACGACAAGGTATCATCCTGGCAAGAATTGATAAAGTACTCGTATAACCTTTAGAATCATCTTCAGTCGTATTCATAAGCATTGCCATTTAGAAATGGGGTTTTCATTGAAGGACTTTGACAGCGATGACAGAGTTACCAAAAGACGTGAAAAACTCTGCCAGCTCTCATGCATTTTGTGTAATGAGATGAAATACAGCTAGTAGAACCTCCAAAGTAACATTGTTCACACTTTCACATGTTGTGTTACAATCTCTCACATTGCATCTCCTAGTTCTATTAGTGTTAAGGGTATCATCCAGTCTCAGGCTCAGCAATTTTCATCAAGAGACCTTTTTAAGTTTACCGATCCCACAGGTGAACTATATTCTTCAGTTTCAAGGCGGCTCTTCTATCTCTTTCTGCAGTTTGCAAACCTGTCTTCTGTGAATAAAAATGCGATCGGGAATTTTTATGGAAATATAGTTTAGATTAGTGGTATCCATAAATGGTTGCTTTCCTGTGTCCAAAACATCAATGGTCCACATAACTATTGGCTCAGTTAGGTATCTAATAAAGAATTGCAATCTATACCCCTTGAATCATAGCGTTCTGGGAATATAGATAAACACCAAACTTTTTGCAAGTACAATATTAAAAAAAGAAGAAGGTATCTTACGTTACCTCTAGCTACCAAACCAAATGTTGCATCCTCAAGAATAGGCAATGCATAAATTAGGTTTGAACAACTTTTAGACAAGTTTATGCAACAAACGCCTTAAAAGTTCTTGTAACAAAAGCTATAATCATTGATCTGATAACTAGAAAAATGGCCAGTAGGACGGTGGATACCAAAATTCTAAGCATAAAAAAGAACTTAAATCGTAGGTAGAACTTGTTGTTAGTATGGTTGGGACCAATGTGTAGCTGGCGCTCACCAAGACCTGAATTGAGGGCAGCCACGCATGAATAAGCACAAAATAATGAAGCATGGTTGAGATGTAGGGGACGTCATTTTCATGAAGGGAACTAATTATGTACAGCTATATATATAACTGGATTCTTTTAACCAAACTATGATGGCTGCTTTCGATTTTGTGTGGCCAAATTCCTTTATCCTTTGCGTCAATCATTAGTTTGACGTGTAGAAAAGATTTGCCTAAATGTTTTCGCTACGTCAAGTTATGGCAATCTTCACGTGATATAAAAAGATCATTTACGTCGAGGATTCTTCGGTCCAAGTATAAGTTCGAGGATTCCTCGATTCCTCTTACCTTGACCCGCCCCGGGGCTTCTGTGTTATGGAAAGGTATCTCTGCGACCTGGCCAGTCGTTCGTCAAGGCCTCAAATGGGAGCTGGGAAATGGGAGTCGTATCCTCTTTTGGTTCGATAATTGGTTGGCGGACTGGGGCCCTCTCCATCGGGTGGCCATCTCGCCTATTCCTGACAGTCTTCTTTCTGCCACTGTCGCGCACCTTACGGACACCCGAGGACGGTGGCGGTGGACAGCTTTTCAACATTATTTGCCTACGGAGGTGTGCCTGGAGCTTGCCCACTATTGCCCGGAACGGAACGCCCTCGGGATTGATAAGGAGGTGTGGGCCCCGACCGTGCACGGCCGATTCACGGTCGACTCCGCGTATGATTTGATTGCCGGGCAGTCTCGGGCTTCTCCCCCCAAGCTCTGGGAGGTTATTTGGAAGTGGCCTGGTCCCCAACGGATTCGCTCGTTCCTTTGGCTTGCGGCCAAAGGGAGGTTGCTAACCAATCAACACCGCGTGTGGAGGCATATCGCCGTGGACGACCGCTGCCCGGTTTGTGGGCAGGTTGAGTCTACCGTGCATGTGCTTAGAGACTGTTCGAGAGTTGCCGACCTGTGGCGTCAGTTCCCCCGTGAGGTGATCACCGCCCAATTCTTTCAGCAGGATGAGGCGACGTGGCTCCAGGATAACCTTACTAAGCAGGACCGGGTGCATCAGGCCGCGTGGGCCTCTATCTATGGAGTCACCTGCTGGTTTCTTTGGCAATGGCGGAATAAAAGTATTTTCGAGCCGGGGTTTACTTGGCCGGTGACAGGGGCCTGTGTTGTTCTCGAGTATGTGGAGTGGATTGCTAG
>JAOTBA010000204.1:29494271-29505068 GCA_025629845.1 Erythroxylum squamatum | reverse complement strand
TGTATTTGTTAGTGTTATGATCATTTAATATTTAGTTGATTATGTAAACTTATAAATTGAGTCATTTATGTTTCATACAAATATGTAAAC
The DNA here is from genome assembly GCA_025629845.1 of Erythroxylum squamatum. Lineage (NCBI taxonomy): Eukaryota > Viridiplantae > Streptophyta > Magnoliopsida > Malpighiales > Erythroxylaceae > Erythroxylum > Erythroxylum squamatum. The sequence goes on along the minus strand of JAOTBA010000204.1, from coordinate 29,504,978 downwards.
TTAAGCATATTGTCGATTTATTGGGGCCTTTTTTTAATTTCGCCCAGGGCCTATAAAACTATAGGAATGACCCTGGGTCCAAAGAGACTACGGCATGGGTATCGAATTGTCCAACACATTCAGAGGCAAACTGGACAAACTATGGGAAAAAGCTGTTGTGATCAAATTGTTAGGTAGAAATCTAGGATTCAATCTGCTCAAAACACGGTTGCTCTACATGTGGAAACCTAAGGGACCAATGAAAATTGTCGACATAGAAAATGACTTATACCTGATCAATTTTGCAGATGAAGACGACTACCTCCAAACACTCACACAGGGGTCATGGATCATCTCTAGTCACACTCTATCCGTCCAACCATGGCACACAGAATTCCGACCATCTACTGGAAGAATCTCGCACATAGTCACATGGGTTCGGTTCCCCAAACTATCTGTCGCCAGGTACCACCCTTCGATATTCAACGCCTTGGGCAATTTAGTAGGAGGCACGGTCAAGATTGATGGTAACACCCAACAATCGTAAATGGGTAAATTTGCGAGGGTTGCCATCGATATTGACATCAGCTCCCCCCCTTTGTTCAGTAGTAGAGCTAGACAGTGAACTCATTAAAGTAGCCTACGAAGGTTTGCCCCCGATTTGTCTCTCCTGTAGCATGGTCGGACACGAAACCACGGCTTGTCCCATATGACCAACTGTGAATACACCACCTGAGGCCAACACCGGAGAGAAGGAGATGGCCACCCCCACTGAAAACCAAGGTGAATCGTCCTCCGGTGGCGTCAGAAAAGAGGCATACGGACCATGGACTCAAGTCCAATGCCGCCCTCGCTGGCCATCAAACACCACAATGGTATCGAGAAGCGATAGGACAACTAGTACCATCCACGTGGGCTTGAGGGGCTCAAGGTATACAGTTCTGACAGAAAATGAGTTGTTGGTAACTACTCAAGAGCGAGCTCAGAACGACGAGGAGACGCAACATCGCACAAGCAACCCTATGCCATTTGGGAACCACACACCAGTGTAAACCAAAAACAAGAAGACACTAAGTGAGAATAGGACCAAACGACCATCGTTTAATGTCCACATAGAAGCCAATATGCACCGTTCGGGTGAGACCCAGCCCACACCCTCCCAGCTAACCCATAGGGCCTCATCGCAGCATAATACACCATCAACTGTGTCAAAACCAAAAACGACAGAGACCCCACGTATTAACAATCACCACGTGGCCATCTCAATTCCCTCACATGCCGATGTAGTTATACACGATCATTCCATTACTCTGCCCCCACATGAGGAAACAAGTTGTGGAGCCATGGAGGAGGATCCAATTGACAACTGTCATAATACCGCATCGACATCGTCACCCAACAAACACATGTTACCCCCATTGAGACCACCTAACCTTGAAAAAGATTCGATGTCCGAAGCTGAAACCCCTAATGATTCTGATACTCAAATAGACGAGACTCCACAGATCCACATGACAACCAGTGTCGGGTACTGACTGACAATTCAGCCAACACTCAGGCTTAATGGTTATTTCCTTTTACTCTGTTTTCATGTCGATATTCTTATGGAACTGTTAGGGGGCTGGAGGTCGGACCTTCAAGCCCATCATCAAGAACTACATTCAACTTCATAAACCTCTTCTTGTTGTGTTGGTTGAGCCACGAATAATTGGGGCATGAGCGATGAAGGTTATTAGAAGTTTGGGATTTGCGCACTCGTTTAGGGTAGAAGCAGAAGGCTATTCAGGTGGTATCTGGCTATTATGGAAAGCTGAAATTGTGGTCTGCATTCTGATAGCTTACCAACAATTCGTGCATACTAATATCGAATGGGACCAACTCTCTTTCGACTTCACTACCTCTATGCTAACCCTACGTATTCTTTACAACCCTTTTTATGGACGTATCTACGTAAAATTGCTAGGGTTATCTCTAAACCCTAGATCTTGGGTGGGGACTTCAACGCCAAGCTGGAGAGCAATGATAAACGTGGAGGTTCTCGACTCCAACCAATCGTCAACTCACAATTCTAGGACTGTTTGCAAAGTTGTCATCTTCAGGATCTAGGATTTTCAGGTCCAAAATTCACTTGGAGAAGGGGACACATTCTTGCCAGATTAGACAGAGTCTTCTACTCTAATTCTTGGCAGTCCACCTTCCAAAGCACAACAATAGCTCACCGTCCCTTCCTGAAATCAGACCATCGACCTCTTTTAGTTACCCTACAAAATCACAGGAATTCTCTTTCGACACATCGACCCTTTAAATTTCAGTCTGCCTGGTTAACTCACGAATGCTTTAGCCAAATTGTAGCTAAGAATTGGAACCTTACCATATTTGACATGAGTGGAGCGGTCAGAAAGTTTTCAGAACGATTACAACATTGGAACTCTATTACTTTCGGCAACATCTTCAAACGGAAACGAAGACTTACGGCTAGACTCAAAGGCATTAAAAAAAACTAAAAGATGAAGACTCGACTTCTCTCCGAGAGCTGGAGGAATATCTCCGTTTTGAAATGGAATAGGTGCTTTATTAAGAAGAACTCTACTGGCACTAAAGATCTCGAAGCCAACGGTTAGGTCAAGGTGACAGAAATACCAAGTACTATCATGCTATCACCACGGCCCGACGAAGGCACGCGAGGATTACATCCTTGAAAGATGGAAATGGATGCGTGGTCTCAGATACCACGCAAATCAACAGACTAGCAAAGACTTTCCTCTAGCAACTCTATACGATCGAAATATAGCCTCTTACAGACCGACTGATCACTGGTCTCTTCCCTCCCCTATCTCACCAAGCTATTTCAGAACTGGAATGTTCTCTAAGCCCTGACGAGATCAAGATGGCTTTCTTTACTATGGCTCCCAATAAAGCTCCAGGATATGATGGCTTCACCGCATTATTCTACCAATCACAATGGGACATAGTCGGACCCTTTCTGACATCCTTTATACAGAGCATCTTTCGACATGAAGTCTAAGAATCTGAATTGAATCGCACCATTATGGTTCTTATTCCAAAGATTCCATCTCCCACATCGATTACTCAATTCAGACCGATTGTGTTATGTTCTATGATCTACAAAGCTATTACTAAGATTATTGTTAACCGGCTCAAACCTTACCTTGACGATCTGGTAGCTTCAACCCAATGCAGTTTTATCCCAAGGCGTTTGATTTCTGATAACATTATCATTGCCCAAAAAGTCATCCACACAATGAAAAGGAAAATTAGACGAAAAGGGATAATGGCCATTAAGGTGGACCTTGAAAAAGCTTACGACAGGCTGTCTTGGGAACACTTTCGTGCACAACTGCATCAAAGCCTGCCACTTGTGGAACACTTTCTCTCCCGACATAGTTTCAGTTGAATTTTTCACTCTACCGACTTAGGAGTGGCTCACTAGCAATCTCCAGCATCATCAACTAGTATTTGGGTATGATTGGTTGATTCTTTTTGGTACTACGTGTTGGCTCCTTTGGACTTTGAGAAATAATGCCTTTTTATGAGCATTTCGTTTAAATGTTCTCACCAGTCTACAATGTTTTGACATATGCACATCAGATCGCTGAGTAGTCTGTTTGGAAAATTAGAGCTAAGATCGGCCGTCGGACTCGACGAGAGCAACTTATCGGATGGTGCAAACCTCCTATTGGGTGGGTAAAATTAAATACGGATGGAGCATGTAAACGATCCTCGTCCTCAGCTACAACAAGGGGCCTCCTATGTGACAGTGAAGGCGCTTGGCTTGGAGGCTTCGTCCAGAATATTGGTTGGTGCTCAGCAGTGTCTGAGGAACTCTGGAGAATTTTTTTGGGGCTCATGCTCGCTTGGAATATGGGTTATCGTCGGATCGAACTCGAAGTGGACTCCTCAGTGGTGTTAAATATCTTGTCTTTCTCGGCTAACCAATCAAGGGCTCTCAATCCTTTGGTCATGGGAATTAATGAATTGTTTACTCAAAACTGGACTGTGGTGCATCGACATATCTATCGAGAGAGCAACAGATGTGCTGACTGGCTAGCGAACTTCGCAGAACATTTTGATTTAGGAACCACTATTTTTGATACTACACCCATTAGGTATCACTCTATCCTTTTAACGGATATGTCGGGAGTCTGTTCCCCAAGACTTATCATGTAATTTTTATCGTGGATCTTTCCTTTAATAAAAAAGAAGAAGATCATTTACTGTGAGAAATCCAAGAAAAAGAGGTCATCCGTTTGTTTTCGTTTAACTTTCTCAATCTTCATTACAGATTCTTGTCTGATGACAGCGATATCAGTATGAGAGTGACCGCATTATCAATGACTTCTTTAGAAATAAATCAAGATAATAAATAAAATAGGGCTGAAGGCTCAATGCTATGGAATTAAAGATTCTAAAATAAAGCTCGATTCATTTAAATTTTGTGTAAAATTACCAAAAGTTTATGTATATAACTTCAAACATATTACGCAGGACCAGTGCTCTTACTTAAATTAAATGGGTATTTTTTATTTTTAATATGTTGCAATTAAAGAATAAAATTTCAATGTTTTTGGATTTCATGCAACTCTTATGTCTCGTTTTATAGCTTTCATTGTGTTTGATGAATTACACTGATATTTGAACCCATCTCTTGCAATCAAAAAGTTCATCGCATATACTTCCTCCTTTAACTACGTCCCTAGCATGTAATGCTTCTTATGCCTATAAACAAGTATGAGATTTGATTAGGTCTCTGACCATCACTTACATTATGTAAGTAAAGAGAAATTCTTTTACGAAGTGAGCAATACACTTATTATCTCTCCTTCCCTAAAAATTATAATATCATAGTGAAATTACTTACGATAATAATCTTATAAATAAAAGAAGATCATCTTTCGAATTGATTTTACATTTCTATAGTCAAATCATTAATGAAAAGTTCAGTGAAATAACGTTATAGATATGTATATATATTAATTGAGACTGTTGTAGGAAATGAGTGAAAGGCTAGAAATTACAATGAACATACTCAAAAGATTTGATGTTAGGAAATTCGACAAGAACAAGAATCTCACAAGCAAAAAGTTAACATGATAACTCTGTAGGAAGGTTGTCATATGTAATATTCGTAATTTGTATGAATAGATCAAAAAACCGATCAACATGCTTCAAAGTCAATATAAGTGTTAAAAACTGTTGATAGGTAAGACGATGCTGTCCATTCGGGGTACTAAGTGGTGCAGGGCATATTTTCATGTGGCTGACTGTCATATTACAAAATAACCAAGGTCAAACTTCCAACCATGAGGTGGCATTTGTTCCTAGAATTAAGGATCTGCAGCAAAGTGAAGAATTGCAAAGTGTCTTGAGGCACAACAATCGTAGACGTCAGTTACATCGAAAGTTAAGAGATTAGTGTTTTAAAAAGAGACAAGCGTGTTAGTGTGGAAAGGAGAGAAAAGTTAATTATGAACCTTCTTGTTTGTATTCTCTTCTTCCTATCTGAAAAATCACTGTATCTAAAAAAATCACTGTATCTAACTCTTACCAATTAAAAAAATCATATTGCTACGTACCACTTCTTGTTCTTTTCTTTTTTTAATTCTTATTGCAGGTTAATCATAACAATTTGGTGATTTCATTGCTATGGCTGATAACACACGTCTAAAAGATATCCCCAATGAGTTTGAGGCGAGTTTCTGATTTGGTGGACCAAAACACCCAATTATATGCTGGCAGATTAGACAGACTTGAGACTTCCTTTGGTCACATAGATAAATTGGAGGCATCTGTGGCCTCGATTTCCCAAAACTTAGAGTCTTTGTTCCATTATATGGATCGCCTTCTTCGTTCTTCTCCGAATAACACTTCGGACACCAGTACAACATCCATTCATCCTTCTTCCAACTCTCCGCATGTGCGGCAAGTGAAACTTGATTTTCCCTGTTTTTATGGCACTCATCCTCTGAAATGGATTTTCTGGGTAGAGCAATTCTTCTCTTATTATGACACACCAGATCATCAATGATTAACCATTGCGGCAATGTATATGGAAGGTGCAGTAGTTCCATGGTTTCAGTTGCTTTAATGTTCCCAACAAATTCCTACTTGGGCTTTACTAACTCAAGCAATTGAACATCAATTTGGGCCCTCACAGTTTAATTGCCCACGTGCCCAACTTTTAAAACTTTCTCAGAGTGATTCAGTTGCTTCTTATTAGCAGAAGTTTATGTCATTGGCCAATCGGGCCACAGGTGTGTCTGACGACACTCTTTTAGACTATTTTGTTAGTGGTTTAAAAGCTCATATTCGAAAGGACGTCATCGCCCAGTCTCCATCCACCTTGCTTCGTGCAGTAGACCTCGCTCGTCTATTTGATGACAAAGACTTCTCACACCTTTTTCAATCCGCTCTCGTACGACAAACCTTTCATTTGGCTTAAATTTTCCGACCTCATCCACCCATGGGTCTTCTTCTTCCCCTACTGCTCCAGTGTCGCGGCCTTTACCTTCTCTTTTACTTCCTACACAGTCTACTAAGTCGTTACCTCTAATTAAACAACTTTCTCTGGTGGAAATGCAGATTTGACGGGACAAAGGCCTTTATTACAACTGTGACGAGAATTTTTATGCTTCTTATCGGTGCCAAAATCGTCAGTATATGATTCTGAACTCTGATCCTAACGATAACGATGATGCTCATTTCAAAGATTCTGATGTACCTACCGATTCTTCTTCTGTTGAAGAGCCTTCTTCAATGCCACATTGATCCTTCCATGCTTATCAAGGTTCTATGGGGGTGGCCACTATTCGATTTAAGGGTTCCATTGCGGGTACAGAAGTTCAAGTTCCTCTTGATGGTGGTAGCTCCGATAATTTTATTACGCCCCACGTTGCATATCACTTGCACTTGCCTGTTGAACCTGCTCCTACTTTCAAGGTTCTTGTTGGTGATGGTAATTACTTGGAAAGTGAAGGCATTGTTCCGAACTTATGTCTTACAAATCGTTGGTTCTGATGTTGTTCTTGGTGGATCATGGTTGGCTACTTTGGGCCCTTATGTCATTGATTATCATACTTCTATAATTAAATTTATTCTTAATGGGCAGTTTATTACTTTGTGAGGTTTCAAATTTACTTTGCCCATTGCTGCTGAGTTTCATCATTTCAACGACTACTATCAACCGATGTTATTTTGGAGTTGTATACATTATCTTTGACTCCACTTAATACTGACTCTTCTGATGCTTTTATTTTTCCTTCTGATCTCCCTACAAATTTGCTTGAAGTTTTGCAATGTTATAAGGTGGTTTTCACTGTATCCCATGGCCTACCCGCTTCCCAAAACCTATGACCATGCTATTCCTCTTCAACAGGGTTCCCCACCTGTTAAGGTACGACCATATCGTTATCCTTTTAGTCAAAAGGCTAAGATTGAACGCATGGTTACAGAGATGTTGAATGAAGTTTTAATTTAACCTAGCCATAGTCCCTTCTTTGCTCCTGTTTTACTAGTTAAAAGAAAGATGGTACTTAATGCTGTTACTGTAAAGGATTCATTTCCTATTCCTACCGTTGATAAATTATTTGATGAATTACATAGCTCTACTATTTACTCTAAGTTGGATTTACGCTCTGGTTATCACCAAGTGTTACTTAAGGTAGAAGATCGGGACAAGACAACCTTCCGTACTCATCATGGACATTATGAATGGCTTGTAATGCCTTTTGGCCTCACCAATGCGCCAACCACTTTTCAAGCTTTAATGACAGATATATTTTGACCTTTTCTTCGTAAATTTGGTTTTATGATGATATTTTGATCTATAGCCCTTCTTCAACAGTTCACCTTGATCACGTTGCCTTAGTTCTTGAACAGATAATGCAACATTGTCTATATGCTTAATTGTCAAAGTGTGCTTTTAGCTAGCCCAAGGTTGAATATTTAGGGCATATGATCTCTACTAAAGGAGTGGAAATGGATGCTGCAAAGATAAAAGCTATCATGGATTGGCCTGCTCCCTATAATGTTACCTCCTTACGGGGTTATCTTGGTCTCACAGGGTGTTATTGGCATTTTATTCATCATTATGTTTCTATTGCTTTTCCCCTGACTCAGTTGCTGCAGAAGGACAAATTTATTTGGTTCGAGGAAGCACAAGTTGCTTTCCAACAATTGAAGCAAGCCTTATCTTCTGCACCTATCCTTGCTTTACCTTATTTTTCCAAGCCTTTCATTATTGAGATAGATGCTTCTGCATATGGCTTTGGTGCAGTTTTGAGCTAGAATGGTCACCCAATTTCTTATTTTTCTAAAAAGATTTCCCCTTGAATGAGTACACAATCTGCCTATGTTCGGGAAATGTAAGCTATCACAGATGTTGTAAAGTTTTGTCATTATCTTTTGGGACATGCTTTTATTATTCGCACAGACCACCAAAGTCTTAAGCACTTGACTGCTCAAGTAGTTTAAACACCTGACCAGCATCAATTTCTTCCCAAGTTAATGGGTTACAATTACACTATTGAATACAAACTAGGTGCACACAACCAAGCTACAGATGCTTTATCTAGATCCTTATAGTTCTCTAATGAGTGATATGTTTATAGAGCTTAAAACTTCTTCCATATTGCAAGGTTTACTTGCTAATTTTCACAATGCTCCTTTGACCATGCCTTCTTATTCAGTTTGAGATGGGTTATTACTATATAAAAGTTGCATAGTAGTTCCTTCAATTGCCCATTCTCTCATTCAAAAAATTCTACATTAGTTTCACTCTTCTGCTGTTGGTGGGCATTCTGGTTTTCTACGAACTTTTGCTCGGATATCTCATCAGTTTTATTGGAAAAATATGAGAGTTGATATTAAAGCATTTGTTCAGCGTTGTTCTGTTTGTCAACAAGCAAAAGTTTCTCAATTACATCTAGCTAGATTACTTAGTCCACTTCCCATTCCAAATCAAATTTGCGAGGATATTGCTATGGAACTTCATTACTCATTTGCCCTTTACACGTGGCTTTCTGTTATTATGGTTGTTATTGATCAACTTTCTAAGTACTGCCACTTGGCTCCATTGAAGATTGTATAGGTTTTTACTAATACCATTATCAAGCTTTAAGGTGTTCCCGGTTCTATTGTTTCTGATCGGGATAAGACTTTCACCAGCACTTTTTGGCAGCATTTGTTTCATTTACAGGGCACTACTTTGGCTATGAGTTCGACTTATCAACCACAAATGGATGGCCAATCTGAAGCTCTTAATCTTTGCATCGAAATGAAATTACACTGCTTTGTCTTTGATTACCCACACCTATGGGTTTAGTAGTTACCATAGGTTGAATACTGGTACAATTCCTCCTTTCACATTTCTCTTAGCATGACACCATTTAAAGTGGTTTATGGTTGTGATCCTCCAACCTTGCTTCAAGTTAATCCTTCCGACGTAACTATTTGATGTTTTGCAACAACTTCAGGAACGTGATGCCCTTCTTGCTCGGCTTAAAGTTAATTTGTAGCATGCTCAGGATCGAATGAAGTGCTTTGCTGACACTAAACGCTCTGAGGTTTCCTTTCAAGTTGGTGATTGGGTTTATGTCAAGCTTCAACCTTATCGACAACATTCTTTACAACTACGCAAAGCACAAAAGCTTGGTTTGCGATATTTTGGTCCTTTCCAAGTAATATCTAAGATTGGCTATATTGCTTATCGTCTAGCATTGCCTGCTACATCTCGTTTACTTCCCATTTTTCATGTCTCTCTCCTTAAGAAATGTGATAGTGATCCCACCCAGCAGTATATTCCTTTACCTTTGATGACTAATGATCTTGGCCCAGTTTGCTGGCCACGTCGTGTGCTAGATGTTCGTAGTGTATTGCATGCTGGGTTCTTTCAACTAGAAGTTTTGATTGAATGTGATGGTCCTATTACACCTACTTGGGAATCTTTCTATCAGATATTGCAGTTGCATCCTCATTTTGACCTTGAGGACTGTAAGGTTCCGATCATGCATCTCATGCATATATATATATCAAATATACGCAACGGAAAATAAAATGGAACCTGAAAAACTAGATCTACTCATGCATATAGATATAGAAAACAAAAACATGAAATGTACGATGTGTACATACCTTTCCGACGATCTCTTTCGTTCTTTAATCTTCTCTGCATTGGGTTGTCGTAAACCATAATGATCAACGTAAACCGTCTCTAATGAAAGTCCACATGAAGATAAAATGATGAAACCTCACTAGAAGATGGCTAGAGTTCTTTCTTTGTGCTAGCAAAGATAAGAACCCTTGTGAGAGTTAGAGATAAAATAAAGTGTGTGTGTAAGCAATAACCTTTCTTTCACTTGTGTCTTACACAAGATGCACACAAATGATGATTATTTTCTACCCTCTTTGGCCTCCCATAACCCCCATCACTAATATAAGTTATGGGAAGTTAATGGTCATAAATAACATGCATTAACATGGGAGGCCAAAAGTTATGGGAAGTTAATGACCATGAATAACATGCATTAATAAAAGTTTTGGAAAGTTAATGACCATGAATAACATGCATTAATGGAAGTTTTGGGAAGTTAATGACCAAATTGGCAGCCAACAATAATTGTTTCTAATCCATTCTATGCAACATTTTCTACCACGATCACATCGCGATACAATCTCGAAACACTCTCTCATATCTTGAATCACCATTCAAGA
>JAOTBA010000204.1:29465382-29476730 GCA_025629845.1 Erythroxylum squamatum | reverse complement strand
CAAAAGCCTCCTATTTGATGTGAATCTCTCCATTATCTTGTCTTGATTTTGTCCAGATTAGGTAGTCTTCTAATTTCAGTGGGAGACTTCTTGGAAAGAGGGCAAGAGGATCTTGGACGATTGTGTTTTAATTGGAAACGAATTCTAGAAAATCTGCAGATTCTAGATTCCATCCTTAGGCGTGCCCACGCCTAATCTCTGAATTTCGGCCAGATTGGGAATTTCAGATTTTTTTCCTTCTTTTGCGCCTTTTTGGTCCTTTTTTGTCCTTATAGTGTTGAAAATCATCTATAAACAATTATAGAACAATTCCATTAAATTCGGATAATAATTTCAACACATCGAAAAAATTAAGTCCAAAATATATGCATTTTAATTGACTTAACAGGATTCATCACCCTGAAGTAATTAGGGAGAATGTTTTGTTGTTCTCGATTAGTATTAATTCAAGAAATCCTTGGCCAATATGAAATGATGCTTTGTAAATAGTTTACAAATGTCATTAATTGAATTGATAGCGAATGGCGGAGAACTAATATGATTAGACTCAAAATAAAGTAGACATTAATTTCATGCTCTATGCCTAATCAGAAAGTTGTATGATGAAAGGATTGAATTATACGGAAAAATTATGCACGAAAAGGTTAGTCAAAACCACTTTGACATTACTAAATATTTGGGTGTTTAAGATGTGTTACTAAACACCAATCTTGATCTATGATTATAACTTGTTTAATTGGAGAATTAAAGATGAATTAAGGGGGCGTTTGGTTTGAGGGTTTAGGAACGAAGGAATAGAATAATTATAAAAAATATTGTTTGCTTTGGGGTTTTCAATTTCAGGGGAATGGATTTATCCCATTAAATTTAGGAATCTACTAAACTCACCAAGAAGGTGGGTATCGTGTTTTCATTCCAATCTAAGTTTTTATCACGTTTATTTTTTACTTTTTTATCTCCAGCCTTTGCCCTACCATCCTCTTTACTTTCTTATCGCCTCTTAATTCCTTACGATCTCCCATCCTACCTTATCGCGTCTCATCAATGAAGAAATTTTTTGTTCTACGCCTCCAGGTATATTTTCTGAAATCCCTCGTTTTAATTTGATGTTAAATGAACTGGCCTTCCAAGTGGTGATGTCTTTAAAGCAGCTAACATTTTTGGCTCAAATAAAGACAAGATTGATATGTTCCTCAGCCTTCCCGTTGACATGTGAAGGTTTTATGTCTTAAGTTTATTTTGATGTTTTTTTCGTGCTTTATGTTTTAGGTACTATGAGAAATCTTGCTTTATATTTTGATGCTTTATGTTTTAAGTTTATTTTGATGTTGTTTTATGCTTTATATTCTATTTTAAACTGATTAATTTTTTTTACAAACATATGGAGATAGCCCCAATAAACATATGAAGGGCAAATTATTTTCATTTTTATTGAGAGTAAAAATAGTGTTGTATTATTTTTCATTCCTGTTAATGCAACAAATCAAACAACATTATTAGTATTAATACAGAAACTCAAGTTACAAACCATTACCAAACATTATTTTTTTATTTTTCATACCCATCCCTATCCTCTTCTACTATTAATCTATTATATCCATATCTATAGCCAATCCCGTGCTCAAACCAAACTCTTAATTGAAATTAGTGGGGTTAATGTCAAAAAAAAAAAAAAGAATTAGTGGGGTTAATTTCAAAAAAAAAAAGAATTAGTGGGGTTACTCCAAGACTCAACTCTGCTAACTCCACCACTACCATCGAAGAAAGGGGACAAAGCACTTCAACGCTTCGACTTTCGGCCACTTATAGACAAAGAGATGGGCCATTAAACGGTCGGAGTCGTACCCTCTTGCCGACAATGATTTCTGCTCGTTTCAGTGAATCATTTTGAAGGACCCTACAGCTCACTTGTTTCTTCTTAGCGGCTAGGGATTCGTTGAACTTTTCAGATTATATTACACCAGTAGTTCACCCTTTATGTTCAGCTTTTATGCCAGATAGTTTCAAATCAGTACTCATTGGCAGTAAAGTGGAAAAATACCAAAACTTGGCTGCACCCTTGACGCCATACAACTCACACGTGATCAAGTAGAGCCAAAATCTTGGAATTGATGTAGTGATTCTTTTGCTTGCTTGCGATACACTCATATGAATCTTTTTTTGTTATTTATATTTTACAGCCATATCTTATCATCTTCCTATAATTCTATATCTTTAACGTGATGCAATCGCAATTATCATGGGAGTCAACAATCGATGTTCATTCATCCTCCCTAACTCAAGAAAGGGGGTAAGTGTTTCGAAAGATCCTATATACGGAGATGGAAAGGAAGATATGGCAAGAATTTTTATGGAAATTTGAACATACAAGCATGCTTATCCCGTGTGTGATTTAAGAAGGAAACATCATGTGCTAGTTGTTTTCAATCGAGGATTGCGGTGACTGGTTATGGATTAACCTCATTCTCTGTGTAACAAGAGGAGTTGATTGTTGTAATGATGTGAGTCCAAACTTGGAATTAAGCTCTATGAATGTATAAAATTTGAGCATCTGGGTTGGGCTAAACACAACACATCATCGACTTCTCTGAGCCTTTTGTGTTGAAGGACCTCACTTTGAATCCAAGAATGAAGATGCCGGTAACAATGGTACAGCCTGGCCACTCTTTTAAGCTACTCCAACTGGCCCCTTAAAGTGAAAATTATGGGAAGACAAGTTCCAACTTAAAGAGTTGTTTGATTCTACTTCATGTTTTGTCTGTAGTAGGTTTTTATTTTTAAAATTTTAATATCTGTTTTAAAATTTTATATTTCTTTCAAATAAAAAAATCTGTTTGATTATTGATGTTGATGTAGCTATATTTTTATTACTTAATAATAATTACATATTCTGCAAATTTTAAAGATAAATTATTTTTAATTAAATAAATTGATTTTAATCTCTTATATAATATTTATTAATAAATTATTAATAAAAATGATTATATTTTATTAAAATAAATAATTTAAAAATAAACATTTTATTTATAAATTAATATTGAATATATTTTAATTATTAAATAAAATTTTATTTGGAATTTATATATTTTGAAGATATTTAAATTTAATTATATTTATCTAATTTGATTACCAAAATAAATAAATTTATTAAGAAAAATTAAATTATTAATAATTCATATTAATAAATAATTTTTAGATAAATATATAATATTATTAAATTATTTATAGTTCTTATTAATAATTAATATATTATATAATTAAATAATATATATTTAGTTGATAGTAAATTAGATTATAAAAAAAACAGAAAATAAAAACTACTTTGTATAGTTTTTATAATTTTTTGAATGTTTTGGTTCTATAGTACATCAAAATATGTATAAATATTGCTTATCCTCTATAGTAGCAAAAAAATTGAAAATGATAGATGCAAAGTTATTCCTATCTCAGGCCTCAGCACAATAATGTTAAACCCCCTCTCCATACTCGCGGAGGCATGTGCACTGCATTTTGTTTCTTTTTGGGAGGTTCCTTGGCGACCAATCAATTCCAAGGCAAAGGCTTAAACTTGGAAACCAACTATGAATGACAAGGTATCAGCCCCACCTGCGCAAGGGCAGGCTGTCACTTGCCTAAATCCACTCACGTAAAGAATAAAATAAACAACCCCGAGGCGCAAGCGAGTTGAAAAAGGACTCTTTTGGTTTAATTGAGGTCGCGAATTTGAATTACCTTAGATATATACAGCCGCTTAAAACTTGGAGCTAGAGTTTTGCCTCCTGCAAGGAACCTATCTGGCTCGAGCGAATATTAGTCTGAGTGTAGATGGCTTAAAGGTGCCTTTCCATAGTTGGGACCCTCCTAAAACACCTCGTAGGAAAAAAATCTATTTTAATTTTTATTAAAAATAAAATAAGATATATTTTTTAATCTTTGCAAAATTGACTTTTGATTCGAGCCTAAAAAATGTTAGAAACGAAGCCGCAAGGTATTGCATCTTGATGCCTTCTCTGAGCAACTCTTTTTCCCCCATATATATTCTTGTCAGGCCACTCTTCAACTCTTTTTCCTTCAAGTGTTACCATAAACTATATTTACAGAGCACGTGATAACAGGAGACAAACCCTGTTCCTATACTTTTGATTTGGATCATTGCATGTACGTGTTGAGTTGTGTGGAGCTGAATCCTCATGTCTAAGCCAAAGGAAAGCTGTAAGGAAATATTGATATCAAGAGATAGTGGTGCAGAAGTTAAAGATTCTTCCATCTCTAAGGATTTCAAGTTCACCAAAGGAAAACCAACTAAAATTATACACCCGCCAATTGAGTCACATTGGCTTCTCCCTCCTCCACAAGAGACCAAAACTTCCTCATCTTCATCTACTTCAGGCATCAAATCAACTCTGGCGTATGCACCGTTAATGATTCGGGACTCCTTAAAGAAACTTGGAAGGAGCAAAAGTATGCAGATAGTCCTGGAAGGAGCTCATGATCCAAAAGATGAACAACTCATAGATTGTTTCCGTGAATTTCTCTTTGTTGAGGGTGTCTTACCTGGGAAGAACACCGACTATCATACCCTTCTAAGGTAAGTTCAATGGCAACAGTAATTTACTATTTATAACTCAGATATCTTAATGCAAGTGCTTGTAATGTTTTACAATGCCAGATTCCTTCGAATGAGGGACTTCGATCTGCCAAAAGCTAAGGACATGTTTGTAAACTATCTTAAGTGGCGTGAGGATTACAGGGTCGACGCAATTCCACAGGTTACTCCAATCTATTGCTTGCCAATGCATGACCTAAGAAGAGTAATGGTCTGAAGTTTATCATTCTGTTTTTTCCTTTGTAAATTTATGAGCAGGAATTCAAGTTTGAGGAGTTTGCAGAGGTCAAAAAATGCTATCCTCATGGATATCATGGACTCGATAGACATGGAAGGCCGATATATATAGAAAGGCTTGGAATGCTCGATCTTGATGCGCTGCTCCAATCAACTACCATTGAAAGATATGTTAGGTACCATGTTTCAGAAAAAGAGAAGACATTGAAATTGAGATTTCCTGCATGTTCAATTGCAGCTAAGAGGCATATAGCTTCCATAACAAGCATTTTGGACGTTAAGGGAGTGGTGAGAGCGCGTACCCCTGATATTGCAAGCTGAAGCTAGCTGAGTTCAAACCTGTTTAGTGAACTTCTTTGAGTTAAATATAATCGCAGGCTTTGCAAATTTAGGCCCTGATCGTTGTGATCTTGACTTTGATTAGGGTATGTCAAATTTCTCAAAACCTGCAAGATATCTCTTCATGGAAATTCAGAAGATAGACAGCAATTACTATCCAGAGGTAGTGAAAGCCATTTTTTCATGGATGCAGGTGTTCCAATCCAACTACAGTACTTGAATTCGGAATAACTTGTATGACAGGGCTTCAGTACGAAAAAAGTTTTTTTTTAAAAAAGAAAAGCATTAACTGACGTGGTAACCAGTTGGTAGAATATGATTGAGCGCCACTTGCAGACAAACTTTTTATTCATGTTGTCTCGATGTAGATCAAGAATGAGAAAGCATTTAAGACAAAACCCACTGCACTTCTTTCACTATTTATTTATTTATCTTAAACTTAAAAAGGATAGTCATGCTAAGGATAAGCACTTTAGTTCTTTCGATTATGCTGACAGTATGTAATTGAAATTCAACAGACTCTACATAAGCTCTTTATAGTTAATGCTGGATCCGGGTTCAGGATGCTATGGAAAGCACTCAGGGCCTTTCTTGATGCACGTACATTAGCAAAGATTCAGGTGACTTTCACATTTTATTAATCACAGCTTCGTTGCTTTGGTTAAACGTTAAAGTTCTGTTTCAGGTGCTGGGGAACAACTACGTTAGCAACCTCCTTGAAATTATTGATCCAAGGTGGCAGGTTTATGTGTATGATAAATATTTGTGCGTTCTGTAATGACTAATGAAATGCCACAATATAGCCTTTAGCACTCATTAATGCTACAACGGTACAGTAATTTGCCGACTTTTCTGGGTGGGAATTGCACTTGCTCTGACTATGGAGGTTGTCTTTTTAGCGACAAAGGTCCTTGGAACGACCCAGAAGTTGTAGAAATTATTCAGGTTATCTTCTTCAATGAACTCAAGGATTTCTTTGACATTTTCACTTCAGTTAGCTTCTCATTTTTCGTATATCATGAACAAACTTCATAAAAATATATCGTATCTTGATTGCAGGCAGTTTCTGCAACAGGAGATGTGTTCGATAATGGAGAAATTTCTGACGAGGCTCAGGTACGCAACACAGACTTTAATGACCTTCCTTGAAATACAGCTACAGTGATTAGCAATTTCTCCATCGCCGTCCTTTCGGCCAATACATGTTGCAGCCTTTGTTTAACGAATTCCCGTGATGGGCAATGCAGCTTAATGGCCAAAATGGAGGTGTCCGTGACAGAACTGGTGGCAAGCTGGAGAGACAGAAGATTCAGGCATTGAAAGCTGCACTTGAAGATACCAACAAGGTAGGTCATATTTGATCATGTTTGGATTCTAAGTTAAGTTTATATCATATATGATGGTGTCTGATTGTGATGTAGAAAGTTCAAGCATTGGAAACAGCTCTGGAGGACACCAAGAGGGTGAGTTGAGAACTTCTTTATGGTTATGTTGGTCAACTCCTGTCATTGTAAGGATTCCCTTCTCTTGCAGATGATTAAAGAGCTCGCACAACACTTAGCAGCGCTCAAAATTTAGATGAATGTATGCAAGAATGGCCGAGAAATCATAGTTGACTTGTTCCATGTCCTTATCATGGCCGCATTTAGCTCATTTGGATCTCTGTCGAACTATTAAAGCAGTCAATTCCTTTTTAACTTTTTTTTTTCTTGAAAATGGAAAAGTCGATTCTGTTTATACACTAATTTAGTTGTTACATGGCTCAGTTCATATATATATATATATATATAGGTATCATCACTTCCTTGTCCATTCAACAGAAATTGATATAAATCTATGATCAAGATATAATTTGGAAACCTACAACAAAATAACAAATTGAAATAAGTTTTGGAGACCAAATCATTGTATATCATTGCAGGTGCATATGCATGTAGCTGTCAGAATTCTCAAGCCTTAAATGCTTTCGATTGTCACCTAATAAGTTGGTGCCAATCGCCAATCAGTTAGTACAATAAAGATGCATGTAATATCAAAATCTCTACTCTTTTTTTATATATGTTTGGGCCAACTGTTAACAATTTTGATGATAACTTTATAATATTTCAAAATTTAAATTAGATTTATTTCTTTATATAAACAACGATATAATTCTTAAAAGGAAATAAAATAATGGAATAATTGCTTTCTTTTTTGTAGGGATGTTAATTTTGACCCACTCAGCCCGGCTTGACCTGGCCCGATTTTGGTCCGGATTGACTAGGCCACATATCAAAAGTGGTCAGCCCAATCGGGCCACGCACTTAGTCGAGCTCATGCTGTGGCCCAACCGTAATTTCAACAACGACGACGTTTTGTCAAAAACAATGACATTTTTTTAGAAAATAAACTTACCTTTTTATAAATGATTCCATGACATCTAGAAGGTTCGTATTAATTCGAATAATTAGCTCTGGAAGCCTTGACAGAATGTTCTTCTTAACGTCTAAAATATCAAAGATTTCAGCATAGATGATTTCAAAGGTTAAGCACGACTAGTTGAAGAAATAGTCTATTTAAAGAAGAGTCACTACATTTGTGAACAACACACTTGCAAAATATCTTAGAGCATCAATATTCTTGAAAGTTATATCAAACTCTTTGTGCTTTAGAAAATGATATCACTCCATTAAAAGAGACTGTTAAATTCTTTATACATTTCTTGTTGAGAGCTTGTAGAGGCTAGTAAAATGCTACTAATGTGGAATGTTGAAGAACCTTGAAAAATATACAATCGTGAGCTTGAAGAGGCTCGTCAAATTATTACTTGGTTTTTATAGTGAAATACTCAAGTTGGATACTTGGGGACTTGACGTAGTCTTCGTTATAAGCCGAACCATTATAAACCTACCGTGTCATTTTCTCTCTCTTCCTTACTTTTAAATTTTCGCATCATAAGTTTTCAAGAGTCTCCTTCTATTTTTATATCGCAAGAGGTTCCTATCGATTAAACAGGCTCCTTTTTTTTTTAGCGCTAACAGGCTCCTATCGATTAAAAAGGTTATTATCGTTTTGAGCGTTAGCAGACTCCTTTCGATTTATTGGCTCCTTTATATTTGAGCGTTAACAAGATCCTTACGAAAAGTTTGTAGGACCCTTCTATTTATAAATTTATTTTGTTTAAGCAGGATCTTATTGATTTGAAAGTATCTTGAATTTTGTCCACACAATTCACCACCTCTTGTGTGTCTTTGCATTATCATTTAGTATCAGAGCAACGTTTCACATTTATTGTATTTTACAGCACGTGATAGATCATGGTAAACAATTTGAGAAGCCTTGAAGGACAATCTATTTCAAAGCCATCTTACTTCAATGAGAAGCCTTGAAGGACAATCTATTTCAAAGGACAACTATTCATACTGGAAAGAGAGAATGAAAATCTATCTCCATTCTATAGTTATTGAAGTCTAGCAAACCATCAGAGTTGGAGCTACACTTCCCACTACAGAAAACGTAGAAGTATGGTCTGATGCTGACATAAGAAATGCACAACTAAACTCTAAAGTAAAACATCATCTAATCTGTGCACTATCTCCAAAAGAATATGAGGAGATATCCTATTGCTCTACAGCGAAAGAAATATGGAATAAACTACAAGTCACCTTTGAAGGAACGAATGAGGTAGAGGAACATAGAATAAGTCTATTAGTACATCAATACAAAACTATTGGCATGAAACGGGGAGAAATCATAGATGAATTCTTTGAACAGTTCAATAACATCGTCACGACCTTAAAGAACTTAGGAAAGATATATCCCAATGATGAGTTCATAACGAAGATTCTAAGATCACTATCAAAGGAATGGAGAATTAAAGTGACAGCTCTATAAATTGGAAAGGATCTAGACACTATTTCACTTGACTGGCTACGAGGAAATTTGATGATCTATGAAACCTAGCTTAGGCGAGATGAAGGATCCTCCTACAAGAAAGGAATGACACTAAAAGCAACTGATGAATTAAACGGTGATGAAAGTGACATTGAGTTGCAATTAGACGGAGATGAAGAGTTCAACTTCATGGTCAGAAAATGTGTCCGCTTCTATAAAAAGAAACTGATGAAGAAAAGAGAAGGAAATAAGAAAGCTAGGAGCAAACAAGTTCCTATAAAAAAGGCAGCAGCAGTAGTAGTAATAGCAATACACAAAATAATCAAATCATATGCTATCACTATAAGAAGCCTAGACACACAAGACCTGAATGTCCTCTTCTTCAAATGGACAAGTCAAAGAACAAAAAATACAAAAAGCAAACGATGACTACAACCTAGTCAGATAAGGTTTCTGAAAACTTTGAAGAAGAAGAGCTAGAAAAAGTCAGCAATGTTTGCTTCATGACTGAATCAGGAGACGATGAGGTATATTATTATGACTTTGATATTGAAGTTGATGAATTGAAAAATGCATATCATGAATTATATGATCAGTACAAAAAGTTGACAGTGAAGTATTTCAAAGAAGTTGAGAAGTCCAAAGACAATCATACATCTCTAAAGAGTAAGATTAAATCATTAGAATCTAAGAATGAGAGTTTGGCGACCAAAAATATGTCTCTTGAAGTTGATTATAAGCAAAAGGTCACTGAAAAGGAAGCTTTAGAAGAAAGAGTAGCTAAGTTGGAAAATACTTTGCTTGAGAATGATTCTGATAAAATGAGACAACTAGAAGAAAAGATTGTCGGCTTAGAACTTGGAAAGAGAAATATATAGGGAAGACATTATCTCTAGAAAAAGATCTTGCAAAGTTCGTTTATGGAAGGAACAACCTTGATGCACTACTTGGTAGTGGTAAATGCGTTTTTGATAAAGCTGGAATAGGTTACAATGAAAATAATAATATTAGGCCATACAAGAATTTCTTTGTTAAATCTAACAGTAGCTATAGTCAAAGCAACAAGAACCTAATATATGGTAGAAATTATATTAATTATCATTCATCCGTTTTATGTTTCTCCTGTGGTAGACATTGTGACATCCCATTACTTGTGGGAAGGTTAAAATGGTAAATGTGAGTGATTAATGAGAGTTAGAAATGCATTTCCATGTTCATGCATATTATGTTTTACACCTACACATGAATAGTAAAATTGTTGCACATGAAAATAATTGTAGATGCATTCATGAATAATTCTGGGTAAAATCGGATTGAGTTGGGATTTGTTTTGTTTGGAAGTTTTGTGAATTTGGAAGTTATTTAGAGTGGAAAGTTTATAGGTAAGTGCAATTGTAATATTTTTAATTTTGGTGTTAATTTTCGGAATTTATAGAGAATTACGACTATAAATTCCGAAAATAGGAAAAAGAAATCAAAAGAAGTTTAGAGATAGTTGCATTATAAAGATGAGAGTTTAAGGGAATTAGTTTCAAAAGAAACCACGTTAGAGCTTAGGCATTAGGAAAGTGACAAGTGTCACTTTGTTAAGATGCTTTTATAATTTATTAGAAGTAAGTTTGAGTTATTTGAGAGTTGAAAAGGGGTTAGTGTTATTTCATAAGTTTCCATCTCTTTCGTAGCAACCTTCTTCAAATTTTCTTCAAATACATAGAGTTTTCCATCAAATACTTTCTAAGGGATTTCTTTGTTTTTCCTCATCCCACAACTCTACCACACTGTTAATAGCTTTTTCTGCTTAAGAAAGTTGAGACTGGACAATTTTCTCAATGGAATACATGTTTTTGCATGGAGTTAGGGCTTGAAGATAGTTGAAACTTTTGGAGTTTTCAAGAAGTAAGTAGTGAATAAATTTGTTAGAGTTGAGGATTTTTGAAATAAATTGATGAATTTACTGTCAGTGCATGAGCATGGCATTTGCGTATATATATTCATGAACATTGTGTTAATGGGATGAAAATTGTGGATATGGTGTTATTTAGTTTTGATGGATTGTTAGTGATTAGATGTTGTGGAAATGGTTTTTGGACTTGAAATAGCAATGAAATGATGTAGAGGATTAATATAGAAAATTGGATATGCAAAGGTGATACATGCTCTGTTTCTTCACTGTGCATGTTTATATATATGTATGTTGTACGTGAGTTGTAACATCTCACCCCCTACTGGAAGGGTAAAATAGGAAATTTGGCATAGGATGGGATTGGTAGGGATTAATTGGTACTGTTCAAGC
>JAOTBA010000204.1:29446199-29465282 GCA_025629845.1 Erythroxylum squamatum | reverse complement strand
TTGACTCAGATGGTGAAATCCCGTGATTCAAGTCTCATATTGAAGCTAACTCAAAGACAAAGATACTGATAAAATTTTGAGCTCCTAAATCGTCACCGTTTATTTTTTATGCACTGTCAAATTTGACCTTCGAAAATCTATTTCAACCAGCCAAGGATCAACATCAGTCCCCATCTTTTAATTATTTCAACCTATGTACAGTTCATTCTCTAGTCCAAAAACAACCTTCACTACAAGACAAAGAAGCCTTCATTCCATAGC
Source organism: Erythroxylum squamatum (assembly GCA_025629845.1). NCBI lineage: Eukaryota > Viridiplantae > Streptophyta > Magnoliopsida > Malpighiales > Erythroxylaceae > Erythroxylum > Erythroxylum squamatum. The sequence continues at coordinate 29,465,021 of JAOTBA010000204.1, read as the reverse complement.
TAGCATCCAAGAAAAAACAATGGGCTGCCTTGATTTTATTCAAGACATGCAGCAGCCTCTCCAATCAAGCAGCCACCAAAGAAAAAAACTCAGTTCAGCCTCCAATTTACAGCAACACATATCCCTTTATTCACGCAATCAGCTTCTCAATCAAGCAGCCCCATTTCACATCACTACTCCACATAGCCAGCCTCCACTCATAGCCACGCACACCAAAGCTTCTTTTTGACATAAGCTTCCAAGCTTTCACTCACATCAGCTCTTTTTCACTACTTCACCACCAAGCCCCCATTCATTCTCACGCACAAATCATAATCCACCAGCCAACCAAATTAGGCCACACATCCAACAACGTAACCTTCATCTATTCACCAACCACACGTAAGCCTTTTTAATTTTCAACTTCCAAGCTCCAGCCTACATTTACATTCACGCAAGTCTTGAATTTACTCTCCAATCTTCCACATCATCAACGTAGCCTCCACCCAAGAGCCATAGATGCAAGCTTTGATTTTTCTTCTCCAACTCATTCACACCACACCAAAGCAGCCCCCACTTTCGGTGACAAACCTTAACACTCCACTCACCAACAACTAGCCTCCAATCCACACATAAGAGACGAAAAAGAAGTAGCCTTTTCTAAAGTCCAACACGCAAGCTGCTAGCCTCCACTACAACTCAAAACTCATGCATGCAACCCTTCATTCATCACTCACCAACACATCAGCCTTCAACCATCCTCTCCATAAACGTAATAGCTCCACTAGCCCACACAACAAAAAAGCTACCTCTCCACTTTCATGCATTAGCCTTCACTCCATTTACTCCACCAACACAGCCCACACACTTCAGCCCTCCACTGAAACAACTCAACCATTTTTTTTTACTCACCAAAGTAGCCTTCTCCAGCAACGCACAAAGCAACATTCACGTGATCTCTCACATGCAGCCAAGCAACTTCAAACCCTCCATTTACTCACCAAAGCAGTAGCCTTCATGGAGACTCATGCACGCAACCTTTAAAAAAACGTAACTCTCACCAGCAACAACAACGTGGCCTCTTCACGCAAGCACTCCACGCAAGGAGAAGGGAGAGCACATTATTTTGTTGTAGTTTGGAACTATGCTTTTTATTTTTAATTGATTCCGTCATGAGTTTATCTAGGTTGTATATTTTTAAATTGTTTGGCATGATGATTAGTGGCTAGAACTTTAATTTCTGTTAAGGATTTGATATTTTTGTTGATGCTTTAATTTTGAATTTTGCTGGAATCCATAATTGAAAATTTATATACTTGTTGATTTTTCCTTGGATTTATTTGTTATTCCTTTGGATTATTGAAAATTGCCTTGGTATAAATTTGCCTTTGGAAAAAGAGAATTTTTGCTAGAAGATTGAAGGAAATTTTGACTAAGATTTTCTTGTGAATTGGGAGACCCAAGAAACTTAGGAGGTGAAAATTGAAGGTTTGGGACTTAAGAAACTCTAGGAAGAACTTAAGTAAGGGATTATTAAGTGATGTCTAGAGTAGATAAATTAATTCATCTTTGGAAAAAGGGTATTAATTACTCTTAAAATTCACCTACAAGGTTAGGATATTTCATTTGTGGAGGATAGCTAATTCAATATTAAGGCTGACAAAAATATCATTCCCTAAGAGAAAGTCATTCCCCCTTGAAATTAGTCAATAATTGCAATCTTTTGTTAATTAGTTACTACACAAAGTTGTCATATTCATAGTTATTTTGGTCGCATTAAATTGTGTAGTTGCTTAGAAATTTTCTTGAGTTTTTAATAATTCGTTACATTGTTTTAATTTTCCAAAATTTCATCCAACCCGATTTCAAACACTGTTAGCTAGCATAGAATTGAACTTTCTCATAATCTCTGTGGACACGACTCGTTCTTACCGATTTATTACTCACTTCGACAACCGTGCACTTGCGGTTCACAAACAGTATCCAAAAACTGATTCTTTTGACATAGTTGGATATTGTGATACAGATTATGCAGGTGATAAAGTTGATCAAAAAAACACAAGTGGTCATTGTCAATTTCTTAAACGATGTCTAGTTTCTTTGTCTTATAAGAAACAAAATTGCACAACGCTTTCAACAACCGACGCGAAATATATAGCAGCTGCTAGTTGTTATGCTCAAATCTTATGGATAAAGCATCAACTCCAGGATTTCTCTCTAAACTTTAATCATATTCTTATGTTATGTGATAATACTAGTGCAATAAATCTTTCGAAAAATCCTATGCATGATTCCAAGACTAAGCATATAGAAATCATGTTTTAGAAGGAGCCATTGATCTTTTGCATGTTAATATTAAAAATCAAGTAGCTGATATTTTCACTAAGCCACTCTCTAAAGATAGATTTTACATGTTAAGAAGGTATTTGCAAACTATTTGATATTATATCTGTATGAATTTAATTTGCTACTTCTCTCTGTATACATTAGCACCTTCTATTTTAAATGGCTCCTCTCAGTTTTGAGAACTTCTTGTAGTAAGCTCCTCTCACTTTGGAAGGCTCCTCTCGATTTAACATAACTGTATACACGTGTCCTAAAAAGGAAGTTATGCATAGTGCTGCTTCAGCATTTAAAGAAATGTGTGTGCAGTTCTGATGAGCGACTGTACGAGACTGACAGAAGATATGCTGACGATCCACTTCCTTTTTCAACGTGTACGATTGTCCTTCCTCACACAAAATCAACGTCTAAGAATCGTTTAATATACTAGGAACATACTTCTCTCTTCTACTCATCGTGTTCTTTTTCAAAAGCGCAGTTCTCTTCTTCTCTGCACCCTAACTTTCTACCTTCTCTCTGTTCTTTCCTAAAAAAATCTCCTTACCTACAATGGCCAGAACAAAATCAAAGGGACAGAAAAAAACCCCAACTTTCACTACTAGCCTTAGTGAAGCTCATGTTTCTGATTCCACTCCTACTGAACCTGTCTTTATCTCTTCCACGCCTGGATCTATTACTCCTCGACCTGGTTCTAAAGATATGGAAGTGTTTGGAGTACACTGGATCATCAATGATACTGATTTAGACGAAGAATCGGCTCAAGTAATAAGACATACACAAACTAGAGGAAGTCTTGCAAAGTAAGCCAAGAAAATTTCTGAACAAAAAGAAAACCCTGATGCTGAAAAGAAAGAGGAAGAAGAATCTAGAAAAAGAAAAATGGAAGAAATAAAGAAAGGCAAAGCACATGTGACTAAAAATACTCTTAAGGACCTCATTGATAAGAATGAGTTGTTTCATAAAGAGATGATTCCTAAAGAAAAAAGAGGAAAGAAGATAAAGATAGCCACACAAAAAGAAAAGAAATCAACACCACAAAAAATATTTCAATCAAAGGAAGCTGAAGTCCGCTATAAAATGCAGTATAAGAAAGGAAAGGTCGGTGTTGGGCAGATCTTACTTCCTATGATATTTGATGACATATGTATACCTATCTTTCCTTAATTTGTTGCCATTAGTTGGGAAATTTTCTGAAATTAGATGAAACAGAATGTGATGAGCTAGTTAGGATATTCTACACACACATGAGAAAAGAAATTGATGGAAAGCTAGTCATTGTCTCAAGGGTGTATGAATGTGAAATTTTAATTTCTAAAGAAAATTTAGGAGATATACTATACATAACTCCTATATGGAGAATTGATTTCCATGTCATAAGTGAGATGTCGATGATCTGGATTTGGTAGAAGTTGTTAATTTCATATGCCTTCATGCTAAAAACACCTAAGATAGGAGACTTTGGAGTAGACAATTAGATTTACTACCTTGATGCCTCGCATCGTTATCAGCTACCTCAATCTTTCCAAGGAGTAGGTCTGTTGAAAGGTGCAATTTGCTGGACACTTATGTAGTGTACAATTTGCTAAAAGGGAACACAATGAATATTCCAACAATGATCTTGAGATTCATGATGGATAAAGGGAATCACAAGAATACCACTAGTTGTTTGCCTTATGGAATGTTGCTCACCATGATTTGCAACCATTATAGAGTAACTTTTCTTAATTTAAATCAATACGCACCAGTTAAGTTTCATCCTTCCATTCCCTACCAATTTGGATAGAAATTGCAATACAATGTCTGGGTAGACAAAAGATCAGAAAGAGTAGCAGAAAACTTAGATCCTACTTCAGACCAACAAACTCCTACCCTTTTTCAGGATGAAAATAGTACAAATCTCCAACAACAGCTGAAGGACATTCAAGCTAATCAAGAACAAATGTGAGAACAAATAGATAGCATGCAAAATCAACTTCTTGACATACATATTTTGCTCAGAAAAATTTCTGAATCTCTTCAATAACTATATTGCTATTTTTGCTTAGACTATTCTTTCATACTTATGATATTTTTTTGATGCCTTCGTTACTCTTTCCCTCTTTTTTTTTGACAATGACAAAAGGGGAGAATTAATGATATACTTTGCCTTGATGATGTATTTTCAATATTGCTTTGATTGCTATTAATGATATATTTGCTATTAATATTGTTGAACTTGTAGAGTTTAAATATGTGATAAACAAATGATAGGCTACTTCTTTTAGAAGTCACGCTATTTCTAATTATAACTGCGAGTAAAGCTTATAGGTATCTTTTGAACCCTTTATTAGTATTTGAATTTTGAAAATATATGTATTATTATTTGTTGTAATAAAAAAGGGGGAGATTGTTAGCTCAAGATTTATGATTAACGATTTTGATAATAACTATATAATATTTCAAAATTCAAACTGTATTTATTTCCTTATATAGGCAACGATATAATTCTTAAAAGGAAATAAAATAATAAAATAGTTGCTTCCTTTTCTACATGAAACTCCTTTATAAACTTACCCTTTTTAGAAATGATTCCATGATATCCGGAAGGATCATACTAATTCGAATAATCAGCCCCGGAAGCCTTGACAAAATGTTCTTCTTAACGTCTAAATATCAAAGGTTTCAGCAGAGATGATTTCGAAGATTAAGCAATGACTAGTTGAAGAAATTGCCTACTTAAAGAAGAGCCATTGCATTTGGCAACAACACACGAGACTTGTGAAATATCTTAGAGCATCAATATTTTTGAAAGTTATATCAAACTCTTTGTGCTTTAGAAAGTGATATCACTTTATTTAAAGAGAAAGTTAAATTCTTTATACGTTTCTTATTGAGAATTTGTAGAGGCTAGCAAAATACTACTAGTGTGAAAGGTTGAAGAACCTTGAAAAATATACACTTGTGAGCTTGAAGAGGCTCGCCAATTACTACTTAATTTTTATAGTGAAATACTCAAGTTGGATACTTGGGAATTAGACATAGGCTTCGTTATAAGCCGAACCATTATAAATTTACTGTGCCACTTTCTCTCTCTTCCTTACTTTTAAATTTCTGGATTATAAGTTTTTAAGAGGCTCCTTCAGATTTTTAATACGCTCCTTCTGCTTTTATATCGCAAGAGGTTTCTTTCAAAAGTTAGTAGGCTTCTATCGATTAAACAAGTTTTGAGAGCTAGCATGCTCTTATCGATTAAAAAAGGCTCTTATTGTTTTGAGCATTAGCAAGCTCCTTTCGATTAATTGACTTATTTCTATTTGAGCGTTAACCAGATCCTTTTGAAAACATTATGGGACCTTTTTATTTATAAATTTATTTTATGTAAGCACGATTTTATTGATTTGAAAGTATTTTGAATTTTTTACGCACAATTTACTTCCTCTAACGTGTGTTTGATTTTTATTAAACTATTATTCTTTTGGGAAACAAAAATATAGATATAACTTGGTGTGAGGCAATTTTAAGAAGGAATAGTACAACAAACAACTACTCATATTCAATTAAGTTAATAAATGTGCATTATTATAATAATAAATTACAGATTTGAATCACCAAAACAACTTCTTTATAAAATAAAAAGGTCACAACAATTAATAAACCTCTCCTCACGCTCGTAAAGCTGAGAGTTTCAAGCGAGTTTGAAGTTACAAAATAAAGACGGTTAAAATGTTTTGTCTGTATGCATGTGGGAGACACTGGCCGGCTGCCCCAAAAAAAAAAAAAAGGATGGGTTTTAGCGAAAACCAAAAAAGCGATGTCTGTTTGCCTTCGGACCCATTAATGATTATGGCTCCCCCTCTGCCTTGTGCCTCAGAATTTGCCAATTTGGGGTCCACGACAATTCAAGTTGGTTGGAATTTAGATTCCTAAGAAGTTGAAGCGTTCAAATTTGGTTGAAATGTCCCATTCCCATTTGGCATTTGGTGATGGTAGTTGTTGGATTTTGCGGCAATTTATTGACAAATTGGGTTGATAAAAGAGCACCAAGCATTTTGAGAACGAAAATGCAGCCTCGCCTTCCCTAAACTCTACACTTTTTAGTTTACTTGTGCAATTCAGGGCATGCGACCTCTTTCCTTAGCTTATCAAGTGTACCTTTTTTCCAGTTAATTTGTTTATGATTAGGTAGAAGTTTCCCATTTAGTGCATCTTTTGTAGCTTAAATCATACTTCTGCCGCCGTTAAACTACCAATTGCAAAATGGTCTTTTTGACGTCTTTTCTTTATTATAATAATCTTAAAAGGGGAATATGATCCTATAACTAGGGCCTAGTAAAAACAGTCCAAATCCGTTAAAACCCACCAAAATAACTTATTAGGTGACTTGTTAAATTACTTAATTATTAATTTATAATAAAGAAAATACAAACCAATAGGATTGATTTAACTTTAATTTTACTCAACCAACTATTCAAACTACGCCATATATATATATATATATATATATAATTTAAGAATTGTACTTAGTATTTAATTATGGACCTGCTTGGCTTCACAATTATTTTAAATTACCCATTTTTACTTTCAATTTTAGTAAAATTATTATTTGGTTGAAATTTTATTTTTTTTCTTTTTTACATAATTTATGAAAACCAAAAAAGTCATTACAAACTTACGATAGATATAATTTAATTGTTTAATAATAATAAATAATTTAATTATAAAATTATAAAATAATTTTATATTTCATTTTTTACTTAATTAATTTATAGGATTATTTTATGATTAACTCCCATTTAGTACGTCATTATTGTTGGGGCAAAAAAATGATATTAATAACTAAATAAGTTTTTTTAAGAGAAACAAACCAAAATTATGAAATAAAATAGAAATTAAAATAAAACGTAAAGTGAAATCAAACGGTTCCTCAAATTAAGATCATAAGACAAATATTAACTACTATAATTTTAATTATTATTGAGATTTTTTGAACAAAATTAAAATTTAAATAAAAATAAAAATTTGAAAAAGAATATATTTAAGTAAGTTAAGCGATTCAAATAAAATTGAATTTATTTTAATTGATTTAATTTGATTAATTAAATATTCACTCTATTGAAAATTTTCTTATAATTTTACTATAGTTTTATTAAATTCGCATAAATTGTTCAAGAATAGATAAAAATAAATTTTTTTATAAATTTATCTATTAGAAATTGATAAAAAAAATATGGATTCACATGAAGATATAATTAAGAAAAATATATGATTATTTCTATTTTTATGGAGTCATTCAGACCGGATGTTTGTTAAGTTTATAAGTTTAAATAAATACGTTAAACTTCAAATATCATAAATTTTAAAGATCATTGAAATGGTAATTATAATAGAGACCTATAAAATTTGAGACAACATAGTGTAATTATCATCAATCATCAATCATTACATCGTTTAATGGTTTATTGAACAACTGTGATTTTCAAATTTTGCCTTTATTACCCAATGATTGACCCTAAACTTCTAAAAGAATAATGATTACATCTATTTTTCATGAGCTACGTGCGATGGGATTTTCTGTTATAATTATAATATTTTTATCATATTTTATTGAATCTTATCAGTATATTTTATTAATCTTATTTAATAAAATAAGATTAAAATATCATAACTGAATAGAGGATTTGATGTGGGTTAGGTTGCACTCTCAAAATCGAGACCAAATCACCTATTTTTATTATTTTATTCCTACGTTATTTTATAAAAAATTAACTATTTAATAAATAATACCTACAAAAATTATTCTAGGAACAAGAGAAACAACATCACGAGAACAGATATTTCTGATCCTTCAGGACCAACTGGGTTTCAACATGTTAAGGGGTGTTTCAACTTTCACAATTGAAGTCCAGTACGAAATCGCAACTGGGTTGTTATCCCTCATCATATCTACCGCGATGGAAGTAGGCGTACCGATTGACTCGTCAATTTTGCTGACAACTTTGAACTTGGAGTTACCACTTTTGTGAATACACCTTCAGGGTGTCTCTCGATCTTCCTCGAAGATATAGCTGAGATTAGTCTCCCTCGATTCACCGTGTAGCTTGTAGCTTCTTTTTCCTTTTAAATAAAAAATAAAAAAAAGAAACATGGGTATTCTACTTTTTGGTAATAATTATTTATTTCAGAGTTAATAATTTTGTTTTGTAAAATAATTTTCATTTAAAATAGCTTTGTATTATTTAATATTTTAAAAATTAGATCGAAAATTAAATTAGTAAAATACAATATTTAAAATTTAAAAGGTTTAATTAATATTATACTATCATAAAATTGACTAAAAATTTAATTTATATAATTAAAAGAGATTGTTAAAATTTAATATTTAATTAAAAAATTATTAAATAAAAAATTATTTATTTATTTTAATTTATTAATTAATAAAAATGTATCAAGTAATTAATAAACTTATTAATTTTTAATAACAAAAATTATTAAAATAAACTAAACTCAAAATATAAAAACTGAAAAAAAAGGAGGATTGTAAACCAGTTAGTCATTTTTAAGTAATTTTTGTCGTGAAGGGAAGTTGGAAAAAGCAGTTAAGAGCCCAAAATGCCCATCTTACGCTTGTTGCTGTTTTAAATTGATGAAAAATATCCTTTCCAAAAAAAAAAAATGATGAAAAATAATGGTTACTAATTTGAAAGTTTAAGAATTTGGAGAAGGCTGGGCTAAGTGACCGTCTCTCTCTCCCCCTTCCTCTCGCTCTTCCCGTTTCATTTCCCGAAAACCGCTTTTTCGCATAACAACTGATTTCTCAATCAGATACATACATATTTATCGTTATTTTCCCTTTTCTTTTCTTTATTTAATTTCAAACATTTCTCCTTGTCTTTTGGGGTTCGTTCGAGATGAGTACGGGAGAGCTTCTCGGTATCGAGCCTGTAGAGCTCAAATTTCCATGTGAGTTCCGTGGATCTATGTCTTTTTTGTTTGATTTATTGTTTTTTGTTCATTGGATTTGATTGTTTTGGTTTTGTTTTTATTAGTCGAATTGAAGAAGCAGATCTCTTGTTCCCTTCAGTTGTTCAATAAAACCGATAACTATGTTGCTTTCAAGGTAATAATTTCCTTTTACTTTTTCTGTTCATGGATCGTTTGTTTTCTTTATTCTATTCTATGTTAAAATATAAGAAAAGTATTGTTTGGTTGCTGGCAAAATGTATTGAAAAAAAAAAAGAAAACAAAAGGAGATGGGAGACTGAGTCCTGAATCCCTAATTTTTTCTTTTCATTGGGAAACAAATGATAGGACTGCCATTCCAATATTCGAATCTAGAATTTGAAGCTTCAGATTCTGCATATTTCGTCCCGGGAGTTCAGTTTGGAATTGATCTGGGAAATGATTATTTAGAGTTGGCTTTTATGTTGCTTTTTTTGGAATATTGATGTGCTGGTGTTTAGGTCAAAACGACAAACCCGAAGAAGTATTGTGTCCGGCCAAATGCTGGGGTCGTGTTGCCTCGGTCAACTTGTGATGTCATAGGTGCTATTATTTGTTATTCAATTCACAGATTTTGTGGTATTTTGTAGCCTTTGTTAGACATGTATGATGTATATATCTATTTGTTAACTAGACTTTATTCATTTGCTCAGTTACAATGCAAGCACAAAAGGAGGCTCCTCCTGACATGCAATGCAAGGACAAATTCTTACTTCAGAGTGTCAAAGCAAGTGATGGCATAACTTCAAAAGATATCACCACAGAAATGGTAATTTTGGGTTTAATATGCTTGGGTTGGGTACTTGTGAGCTTTGGACATCTGATTTATGGAAGTGTCATTTTCTAGTTTAATAAGGAGGCTGGGCATGAGGTCGAGGAGTGCAAATTGAGAGTGGTTTATGTCTCTCCACCTCAACCTCCTTCTCCTGTTCCTGAAGGTTCTGAAGAAGGGTCTTCACCCAGGGTTTCTCTGTCAGAAAATGGGAACATGAATGGAAATGAATTCTCTAATGTCAGTACTTTGAATTTCTCATTTGATTAACTACTATGTATTGGAAGGATTTAATATGCTGAGAAATATTGTTGTTGTGCTTTATGTTGCTGAAATTCAGGCTGCAAGATCGTTTGGTGAGCGGATCGAGTCTCAGGAGAAAACTTTGGAGGTAGCTTTCACTATGATTTGGTTTCTCTTTTTTCAGGTTAATTGGGGATGCATGCTTCTAATGATTAGAAAATTGAATTTCCAACTCTGATGTATACGTTTCTTAATGACGCTTACCACAATTTTAAGAACATTGGTGACTTAGTGGTTGGCTTTAACTGAAAGTTTTGGCAATATAAGCTGAAATTAATTGTGGCTTAACATAAAACGGATCTTTGGCAAGAGCTATTCAAAATTTTCTAGTCGTTGATATGATCTCGTTTCAACAGCAGATGGTTGACTTTGCTGTCCATCATTACTTACGTATTGCCATTTCTGGCTGGAACCTGGGAAAACCTAATCTTTGAGTGTAATAATGCCCAGATGTGAGTTCCTTTCTGGTGCATCGGAGAACTCCCAGCCATTAGTTTCTATTAAAAGAGTATCAACCATTAGTTTCTATTAATAGAGTATCAATCTTATTATTTCTTTCGCAATGTTTGGTTGGCCTATCACATCGTGAAAAGTGTTATGTCTACATGACCTGCATCTAAAATTTGAAGGATACATATACTGAATCTCTGCGTTGAAATTTTGAATCCTTAAAATCTGAGTGCTTTACTGCGTCCATTCTGGCATTATGACTGATGAAAAATTTCTAAATTAGTTAGTGATCTTTTTCATTTGTGGTCTCTATGCATGACATTGCACTCTGGTTAAGGAATCAGTACGACTAGGATCTTCAGGGAGTGCATTTTCTTTGGGGCAGCGGATGATTTATTGGGGCCAAATCAGCTTGTTATAATTGACGACTACTGCAATATGATAATTAAAATCTTGCCTTAAAGGGTGAAATTGTGTTTTCTGCTGCTTCTCTTGTTCTCCAATCTTCAATTGATTCGTGATTTCTTAGGCATCTTCCTTGGTTTTATTTGGCAATTAAACTCCAAATCCCTTCCAGGAATTAGTATGAGTATTTAATTTGAGTGATCTAGTAAAATTTTGAGTTGTAGAGACGTTAGTGCATTTTCTGTCTGATGTAAACATAGAGAATATAATACCTTTGAACGTTTTGCTTTCGTTGCAATACCATGCACTTCTTTTCTGCCCTTGCTCTAAGAGAGGAGATATTTCATTGATTTTCTGGTGGAAATATTCTCTGTATTCCATTTTATTCTGTAGTCTGATGTGTTTTGTATTTAATGTACACATGATCACTTGTTTGTCTTCTACAATTATTGTCCTTTGTAATATATATCTCTTGAGTTTGAGTTTTGTAATTCAAACCTAAAAGCAATGTTTAAAATTGTTTTTTGAAAAAAAACCTAAAAGCAATGTTGACATGCCTTATTTGTGCTATCTCTCACTCTCTCTCTCTCTCTCTCACACACACACACACGCACACACATAATTGGGCTTAATTTTTCAGTTACTACTAGGTGATGTTCTTTATTGTTGCTAGATCGCTAGTGGCAATATTTGCAACATGAAGGTTTCTTGAAGCATATGATATGTTGATCAACATATTTTAACTGCAGGCAAAAGCAATTATATCAAAGCTGACCGAAGAAAAGAATAATGCTTTGCAGCAAAGTAACAAGCTTCGCCAGGAATTAGTAAGTCTTTTTGTTTTTACTTTATTTGAAAGACCAATCTTTTGCTTTACCATTTTCGAATAAACATTACTAGCATGTTTTATGTAGTTGTTTCCACTTTCTTGTTACGCCACTTTGATGTATTGATTGTTCTTTTTCAATAATCAGTAGCATTGTCACATAGTTAAATTAATTGGCTACTTTGATTAGACATAAATAGAGATGTTACAACATGCTTCTGGTAACTTTTATGAGGTACTTCTATGTTCACAGGTCTGATAGATTGAACTTTTGGGTGTTTGATTTTCCAATTTGTTAAAGAGTTCCGAACAGTTCTCATCCATCCTATTGCCATCTTTGCACCATAGTTAGAGAAATAGAGCCCTATTTCTTGATTCCTAATCTTTGTTTCTACACTAAAGTGACAGATTTAACTGCTATGACAGTGCTAAGATATTGAACTTCGTAAAAGATTTTTTTATCCATTAACTATGATCCACTTACATGATGATATGGTAATGTTAGGATCTCCTGAGACGTGAAGGTAACAAAAACCGTGGTGGTGTCTCTTTCATGTTTGTTATCTTTGTCGGCTTACTTGGCATAGTTTTGGGATACCTCATGAAGAAGACATAAGCTGCTGTCCCATCCAGTTCTATAGCCTTATTGTTCTTCCATTTTCCTTTTTGTTACTGATCAAAGAAAGGTAATGAGAGGGAAAGAAGCTGAAAAGCGAAGCAGGGTCATTCTTAGCCAGCTTTATGGAAGTAGCAAATTCTGTTAGGTCAGGTTCTGTGTTCTGTTCAATCCAGTAACCCCATATGCTTCCAGTTTGACATGCATTCTTTTGTAACTTAAGAGAAATTTCCATCTTTTTACTTTTCTAATTAAACTTGTTACGATTCTATGGAGTGGTCAGGAACTTGTGATGTAAAACACTTAATAATCTGCAACCTTAGGTTTTCTGGAATTAAAACTGGTTCCGGCTTGACCTTTGCTATTGATATATTTCTTGGGGATTTGATGCTTATAGATATACTTATTGGACCTAGGCTGGATTTACCAGCCCACTTCTTCTTAACCATTGTAAACTAGTGTTTTAAAAATCGGATCGAATCGGTCGGTCGGACAGGAGAATCGGTGACTCGGAGCATGAAACGGTCCAGTTTAGCCCTTATTTTTTGTGAATGATTGATCCGTTTATTTTGCGGTCAGACCGGTAAAAACTGCTGAATTGGTGAAAGAAAGAACCGGCTGGTTCATTTAAAATGCCTTGATTTTAATGATTTCAATTGGAATGAGTATTATGATTAGTGATCTTTTTTTTTTAATCTTTTTGATGAAATATGACTAGTGAGTTTTGCTACTTTATTTTGTCTTGTGTTGGTGAACTTAAAAAAAAAACCTTGTATATTTTGAAGTTTGAAATTTAAAGGTTTAAGTTAAATTTATAATTAGATAAATAATTAAATAGTATGTTTAAAAATTATCTTATATATAATATATATAAAATAAAAATTTTTATATTTAATAATCTGCAACCTTAGGTTTTATGGAATTAAAATTGGTTCCGGCGTGACCTTTGCTATTGATATATTTCTTGGGGATTCGATGCTTATAGATATACTTATTGGACCTAGGCTGGATTTATCAGCCCATTCTCCTCGTAACCATTGTAAGCTATTAAACTCTGATGTTCCAAACAAATTTCTTTTAACTATTAAAATCACAAATTTTGATGTCTGACACCAGTGTACTGTGTATATGTAGAACTTACAATCTCTTTCAGTCAGTTTCCACTCTTCGCCTATCAGGAGGCATTAGGCCCTGCGTCGTTGTTGTCCTAGTCTTGTATTCCTGCCTATCGATCCTTTTTTTTTTTCCTAAGGAAGCAAGACGCTACAAATTACACGGTAGTTCTCGGGTAACGAACCCTCGATTCATCCTCGAAAAGGAAAGGTAAGCATCCCCTAGGTGAGTGCTCTAAGATAGTAAGTCCTAGCGGGAACTGTTCGGCATAATGCGCAAGTCAGTCTACACTCTGGTTACTTTCCTGGTAAATATGCCGAATGTCCACGACCCAGTTGCGGGACAGCTGTTCATGGATACCTAGCACTAACGGGTTCAAGGATGTGGCTCGCGTCGGTGAAGAAAGCATGTCGGTCACTGCACGCGAATCCACCTCTAACGCCAAATGACGATACCCCAAGGACCAAGCCAGATTAAGGCCAGAGAGCACACCCCAAAGCTTTGCCGTTAGCGGGGGACACCAACCAATGTTCTGGACGAATCCTCCTAACCAAGCGTCGGCACTGTCACGTAGTAGACCACCCGCTGTGGCTGAGGTGTTGGAGCTTTTGGTGGCCCCGTCCTTATTGAGTTTCACCTAACCCTGAGGAGGTTTGTTCCAGTCAAGGAGTAGCTCCTGACAAGGGCCATTGCTCATCCGAGTTCATTGTTGCCAAATTGCCGCCAAGTTTGGTGTACATACTCGAGGACCTGATGTTTCGGTGAAATCGGCCAGGAGAAGTGATCCTCGAAGAGGGCCTTAATGTGCCAAAACTAGAGGAACCAACAAGTTGTGCCAAAGATGGTAGCCCAGTCGAAACCCCCACCAAGCTGTTGGTGCGGAGGTTCTAGGGAGCCACTCTGTGCTGTCCATGGAGAAGAACTCAGTAGTGATAACCTGTGAGGGAAACTGGGTCCATAAAGAGCGGGCTTTGGGGCAGTCCCGTACGACATGCAGAGAAGATTCCTCGAGGTGACAATGGAGACAGATAGAATCCGAAGCTAGTTGTCTGTGGACCCGCTGTTGATTGGTGAGAAGTTTGTCCTGCAAAAGGAGCCAAAGAAATGTCCGGATACGTTGTGGTCCTTGCCATTGCCAGATAGTTTTCCAGACCCCAGTGTTCATAGCTGCCTCTTGGTGCAAGATCATATAGTAGGCTGATGCCGTTGTGAAATGACCGGTATCTGTGCCACCCCAAATAAGCTTATCCGCCCCTAGGAACGGTTTCGGTGGAAGGATACCTGCGATAGCCATGCAGATCGGCGGAGAGAGCAGGTGTTGAATGTAGCACCCCACTCTCGCAAGACACATACCCGACATCCGTGGTGATATCCGAGTATGTATCCCACAAGGGTGACATGCTAGGACGATCATTCAGTCAAAATTCATTGCAAAACTTTTGTTTCTTTAAAACAAGGTACATGCAAGCGGAAATTACTAATCAAATTGGGGCCATGTCATTTAATAACATTTCCATTTACAAGTTACAATTGCTACAAACATTAGTATCCAACAATAATTTGGGCCCATTTCAGATAGAAAGCGCTGGAAATCATAAGGTCATTTCAGTACCAAATCGTTTACACATACTTTATACAATTTTTGCTAAACATAATTCAAAAATAAAATCACTGAAGACATATGCAGGTGCAAACTGATCCCGACCCCTAATCCATATCAGACCTCAGTGGCTATACTCCATTTAGCCTAGCTGAATAGTTTCTCAGAACCTGAAAAGCCACATTGCAAATTTTGATGAGTGATCATTCTAGCATGCCACCCTTGCGGGGTACATACTCGGATATCACCATCGATGTCAGGTACGTGTCTTGCGAGAGTGGGGTGCTACAGATGATTGTAAAAATCCCCTCTCTTATAATTTGTTAACTCTTCTTAGTTAATTTCCATTATGACGTTTGTGTTGCTCGATTTCAATTTCTTTTTGTGTTAAACTTGCGAATTAATTTCTTGATAATCATTTTCTCGTATTTAATTTTTTGTGCATTTTTATTTTTATTTTATTAATTTTCTTAGCCTTAGATGACCTAGGATTAGATTAGTTCACCTTTCTCATGGGATCGAACCTTTACATATTACAAATCATGACCCATGCATTGCAGTATTTGAGGACTATAAATTGTAAAGCTTGCCCAACATCCAACACCATATATGTTCTATACAACTTGTACACAAACTATATCTCACATTTTGCTATTTCGAAAGGATTTATGAAGGAGATTGATAAGTTTAATAGAATCTTCATATAAAATGGTATTTAACTCCTCCAAAAGAACTCCAAGCATCAAATAGTCCTCTCTTTTTGTGGTTGCCCACGAGGTGTCTTAGAAAAATCCCAACTATGGGCAGACACCTGTAAGCCATTCATATCCAGACTAATCCTCGAGTCAGGTAGGTCCCTTGTGAGAGGCAAAGCTCTGGCCCCAAGCTTTAAACAGTTGCATACATGAGGGCTGTTTGGACTCGCAATCTCACTTAAGCCAAGAGAGCCCCTTACCGACTCAAATAGTGCTTAATATACCAACCTAAACAACTAGATGGACTAGCTATCACTCATATAAAGAAAATAAGTAAGGTACTACTAACCAAAACATTGTGGAAACTTTACACAGATAAAGAAAACAGGTGGGTGTAAAGGATTCACACGTACTATATAAAAAGGAAAAGCATTTGGGCATTATCAGTTAAGCGACTTTTTAGCAAATTCTTCAGTTAAATTGGGTGTAAGTACACTCCTGGACTTTTTAGCAAATTCTTCAGTTAAGCGACTTAATTCAACTATCCATCCTCCACAAGATTGGAGATGGTAAGTCAACAAACCTATGGTATGATAACTAGATACTGAATAACACCTGATCTTGGCCTTATTCCTTAAAAGGAAGTAACCCTATCACTGCGAATTAGCCTTCTTATATCCCTAATCGATCAAGAGCTGTCGACATTATCTAGAAAGCTAACAAGTCTAACATATTCTCCACTGCCTCTTGCAAAACAATCCTTTTGGAGCCTGTTATTCTTTTTCCTTCGTAGAAACTGATATGGGATTCACATTGTCTCCTCCTACTCATTCATATTATGGCTGGCAGTTTATGAAAGTTAAGGACAAAGGAGAAGCTACAGTTCCGGTTAAATGATAATAGTTATGTATTATTCCAAGAGGAGCAGGAAAATCTAAATGTCTTGTTCTATGATGTGATTTGTCTAAAAAGCATCGACCATCTTCAACCTCTCCTTAAACGATAAGAGGAAATCCCAAATCCATACGCTGGTTGTTCGATAATGTTTCTGTCTGCACTCTGCCGTCTTTGTTCTTCTAACCCACATTTCCCTCTCTGCCCCATCTCTTTCTCTTTTACCATTTTAATATAAAACTACTTGGCTACCGTTTCCTCTCTTTTTGTCCATTCATTTTTGTACAGTAGCAGCAGAGTTCCCATGGCCTCTGCTACTGCTCCCACCACCCCTTCCCTCCTTAAATCCACCACCGCTTGTTCCTCGTCCACCACCAGGCATGCTCGTGCTTCTCTTGACCCTCGCTCCTTCTCCTCCTTCTCGTCCGGCCGCCGCCGCCTTGGCTTTGGTTTCACCAATCCTCTCTTTAATCTACATGTCGCCTCAGTGACTCGGACAGGAAAGGGTTCGAGGGCTATAGTTTCAATGGCGAAGAATAGTGTTGGAGAGTTGACTGCGACTGATTTGAAGCGAAAGAAAGTGTTCGTGAGAGCCGATTTGAATGTTCCTTTGGATGATAGTCAGAACATCACTGATGACACTCGAGTTAGAGCTGCTATTCCCACCTTCAAGCATTTGATACAAAATGGGGCTAAGTCATTCTCTCTAGCCATTTGGTACGTGGGTTTTTTCATTTCTTGATTGTCTTCTCTAGATTTTCCCAAAGTACGCCCTATATTTGCACTCCGCGTGATTTTGGGATTTCCTTTATGGGTTTCTATTTCTTTATTTCTTCTTTTTCTTTTGTGGTGAAGGATTCGGTTGGTACATATGCTCTGGTTACACGATTTGTTGTGAATGCTGATCGCAATGCATTAATCTATTGCGTTGTGTTTATTTACGTTTTATGTGTTGGTAATTGATATTGACATTTCGTTTTACCTTGACTGCTTCATGTTCATAGGGCTTGTTACTTACTGTAGCATCCCACTCCCGCAAGACCCGAACCTAACATCGATGGTGATATTTGAGTCCGTGTCTGCGAAGGTGGCATACTAGGCACTCAATCAGTCACAAGTCGGTACAATTTTTTTCTTCAAAACACTAACACATGCAGAAGTCCGTTTCCATTGTGAGCCAAGTAAATTTAAAAGTCGATAGAATAGTAACATTACAATCAATACCGTTTCAATAGTCAATTTGGGCTCAATTTCATTCATAACCTTTTTTAGTTACAAACCAATCCACTTTGGGCCGTTGGGCCCATTTCACTACACAAAACACTTACAATCATTTCCAATTGGCACAAATTGATATAAACAGAAATATCCGCATTTAATCAATTCCATTACAAGGATTCCCATACTTCATCACTTATTACAAACTGAAATATTCAGCTACATATTGTACAGAAAATTTCGGAATGCACTTTAAACAAAATAAGGGAAAACCTAATGCAGACGCGAACTGATCCCAAACTCTAACTTTCCCCTGTGTGCAATAAGTCTATTCCCGTTGCATAACGGGGTATTCTTCTGAGTCCTGAAAAATAGATGCAAATTTTGGGTGAGTTTTGCAAACTTAGTGAGTGACCATCATTGATGGTTCACCCAGTCACGTAACACATATAGGAACATTCCCATCATGTCACATTTCACATTCACTGTCACACTTTACATTCAATACAATTAAATCAATCATATTATGCACATGTACATGAGACCCACTTTTCATTTATTACTTTGTTGTGACCGAGTGCCTAAACTGTCCCGTATCCATTGGATATCGGGCTCATTGATAACTGTCCC
>JAOTBA010000204.1:29421654-29440779 GCA_025629845.1 Erythroxylum squamatum | reverse complement strand
CCATCAATTTATGAACACAATTTTCACAAATCAACCAAAATTAAGTCCAACATAAATGCATTATAATTGACTTAACACCAAACTTTAGAAATTACAATAGACAATGCTAACTATACTATAGTGGACTTAATAACAGGAAAAAAAGTTTCAAAGAAATCAATACCA
This sequence comes from Erythroxylum squamatum, assembly GCA_025629845.1. Taxonomy (NCBI): domain Eukaryota; kingdom Viridiplantae; phylum Streptophyta; class Magnoliopsida; order Malpighiales; family Erythroxylaceae; genus Erythroxylum; species Erythroxylum squamatum. The sequence continues at coordinate 29,440,614 of JAOTBA010000204.1, read as the reverse complement.
AGCCTTTAAGTGAACCCTTTAGAAACAAGATGTATTTTGTAGCATTAAACTTATCTATTAAGCCTTTGCTTGATTTTGAAAACCTATTTGCATCCTACTAGATTTATATCTACAAGCTTTAGAACCACGACCCCTGTGTTGTTTTTGTGAAATTCTTCCAGCATCTCATCATTCTTTTTGTTTGAGAGCCTAAACATGTGAAGTGGGCTGAACACTATATATAGCTATTAGTGCTAATTAAGGCCTACAGCTTGAGTGACTTTATTCAGGCTCTTGTGACCAAATTGAATTTTCAGTATACCTTAAATGAGAGAGTTGCGGAGCATGACACTCATCATATAGTTTGCTTGTCTTGAATTGAAAAATGGATAACACGTGATTAGTAGACAATGTGTGTATAGGCTCAAAAATCTAATAGGTTAAAGTCTCGATGATTGTAAAGGTGAAAGGTTTCGTTGGAGTTTTTTTTAACATGTTGGGTGAGTTATTTGTAATAGATGGCTCATTATTTGATTTTGGAGGCTTTAGTGTTGTTGGGCTAAATATTGGAGCATCACGAATTAAGCATTGTGACGGGAGTGGGAACTATATAAGAGACACTAGAATGACAACTATGAGACTAGAATGAAGTAAAAGGAAAAGTAGATTCATGGAAACTGATGAAGAATCAAGCAATGCAGTTCAACCCATCGAGCTTCGTAGATCTCATATGACCCATATCAAACCAGCAAAACTGCGTGATTACGTATAAATCTTATAATACGAGTAATTTTGTTATTTTATCATTTTTAGTGTTTCCAAATGATGTGTTGTCAGAGAGGAATTGTAACAGAGTTCTACTGTATTTGTAAAAACTAACTATGTATGGGAACAACAAAAGAAAGAAAGGTCAGAGAAGAATTATTTGTTTCTTTTGTTACTCTTCTTGTTTTACTCCCTTCGTTCTTTTCTTTTCAACTGAACTAGTTGCTAGCCATGCCCATTATTCATCCTAACTAACCCTTTCTCCACTTCCATTCTACTCCACTGTCTTCCACTCTTCCAGGGAACATTCCAAAATTTCCTACTAGCAACCCTCCACCTTCCTTACCTGTTAAATTTCTCACCCCAGCTCAAATGTTCACCTGACGTAAGAAAGAATTATGTTATCATTGCGACGAGAAATTTTGTTTCAGGACATCGATGCCATCTTCCGCAATTTCTTTGTTTTCTCATTGAATCCAATGATAATTCCATTGCGTCATTTTACCTCAACCCCTCTCGCCTATATGATGAAAATTTATTACCAATATCTTAACCAGAATCCACCACCCCTCAAATCTCCTTCAATGCATATAGCGGGCACTTTGTTGCCTAAACCCTAAACTAAAAGGTTATATACATGGCCAACGAGTTATTATCTTAATTGATGGCAGGTCTACCCACAATTTTATCAAAAAAAGACTCGTTCAACATTTGAGCTTGTGTCTCCAACCTTCACCATACCTTAATGTAACTGTTGGAAATGGCGACAAGCTTTATTGTGCTAGCTTTTACCTCAAACCCCTATTCAGATTGGTGATGCCTCCTTTTCCATCGATTTATTTATGCTCCCATTTTTTGGGGCAGATGTTGTCTTAGGAGTCCAGTGGCTCGCTGGACTTGAACCAACTTTATTTGTCTATGGAGAGCTTTGGATGGAGTTTCAACATAATGGATCCACCATTCATTTGGCAGGGCTCCAACACCCCACCTTTTTCTCCATGACCCCAGCACAATTTCACAAATACACTCAGTCTGATTCCATTATTTCTTATTTTCCTCTCCTGTGAGCAAATTACCTCTGAAATCTTTCCTAATATCCACCATCTTCCCACTTCTCATCTCTCTACTACCTTAACTAACCTTCTTCAAGAATTTTCTTCTGTCTTTGATAAGCCCAGCACATTACCTCCTACGCGTCCCTGTGATCACCGAATACATCTCTATCCTAACACTGCTCCAATTAGCATACGTCCATACAGATATCCAGATTTTTTGAAAGATAAAATTGAAAAATTGGTAGCTAAAATGTTAAGTGAAGGTATTATTTGTCCTAACACTGGCCCCTTTTCTTCTCCGGTGCTACTGGTAAAAAAAGGGATGACTCTTGGTGTTTTTGCATTGACTATTGTGCCTTGAATGCGGTAATAGTTAAGGATTGTTCTTCTATACGCATTGTAGATGAGCTTCTTGATGAACTACATATCTTCTCCAAGTTGGATCTTCGTGCTGGCTATTATCAAGTGTGACTTCACCCTGATGCTATTCCAAAAACCACGTTTCGCAGGCATAAAGGCCACTACGAGTTCATTTTTCTTCCTTCTAGGCTCTCCAATGCCCCAAGCACGTTTCAAGCACTTACGAACTTAGTGTTTTGCCATGTTCTATGAAAATTTGTCTTGGTCTTTTTCGATGATATCTTGGTTTATAGTACCGATTGGAATTCTCATTTGCAGCACCTACGTGAAGTCCTCACTTTGCTTCGTGATAACTACCTACACACGAAGCTTGCAAAATGTGAATTCGATTGTTCACAGTTACAATATTTGGGCTATCTCATCTCTAAAGATGGCATATCAGTAGACCCTGCAAATTACTGTAATTCAACAATGGCCACTTCCTTAGACTCTTAAACAACTTCGTGGCTTTTTAGGTCTTGTTGGGTATTATCGTTGTTTTGTCCCACACTTTGCAGAATTAGCTACCCCTCTTACCAATTTGTTGCATAAACATTCATTTATGTGGACACTCGAAGCTGAATCTCCAATTCAGCTCTCAAACATGCACTCAGTAACACACCTGTTCTTACTCTTCCAGATTTTTCAATCCCCTTCATTATACAAACAAATGCTTTAGGTACCTCTATTGGAGCTGTTCTTACTCAAGCTGGTCATCCAATTGCTTACTTTAGTTAGCAGTTGTGTTCCTGCCTTCAAGCAACATCAACCTATGAACGAGAAATGTATGCTATTACAGAGTCTATTAAAAAACAGTGCCATTACCTACTCGGGAGACACTTCACAATTCAAACTAATCATTAAAATCTCAAATCCCTTACTGAGCAAACAATCCAGACACTAGCTCAACAAAAATGACTTACCAAGTTATTAGGCTACGACTTCTCCATTGTTTACAAGCCATGCTCAACCAATATCCCAGCTGATTCACTTTCTCACCTCCATTCTAACTCCCTCCATTCCCTACTTATTAGACCAGTTGCTTCCATTTTAGAGGGTCTTCGACAATTCTATAAAATCCATCCTCTATCACTTACCCTTCTCAACTCTATTAAAAAAGACCCTGCTGCTCACCTTTATTATTCTGTCGTTGATGATCTTGTGTTGTACAAAAATCGAATTCTTGTTCCCGTCGATTCTGCTTTCTACTCCTTACTTTTACATGAATTTCATAGTTCCTCTATTGGCATGCATGCTGGGATTCAACGTACATTAGCCAAACTTGCATCTTAATTTTATTGGCCGACAATACGAAAGACTGTTTTTGATTTTGTTAAATCTTGCTCCATTTGCCAAGAAATTAAGCCATTTAATCAAGCACCACAAGGCTTGTTACAACCTCTGCCTATTCCAGGTGGATTATGAGATTCTATATCACTTGACTTTATCACTATCATCTTCCTTTATCTCAGGAAAAATCAACCATTCTGGTAGTGATCGATCGCCTATCAAAACAGGCTCATTTTTCAGCTCTTTCTCCTCATTTTACAGCTTCCATGGTCACTGCAATTTTTATCTAGGATGTGGTGAAATTACACAGTTTCCCATTAAATATCATTTCTAATAGAGAACCTATCTTTATGAGTCATTTTTGGTAGGATTTATTCCAATTATAGGCACAATTTTGACTTCGAGTAGTGCATACCATCCACAAATGGATGGTTAGAATGATGTTTTGAATCGCTGCCTCGAGGATTATTTGTGAGCTTTACGACAGACAATTCGAAAGCTTGGTTCTCATATCTTCATTGGGTTGAATACAATTACAATACCTCCTTCCATTCGGCTACCTAGATGACGCTGTATGAAGCTATTTATGGTAGGCCTCCTCCTACATTGCGTGACTACATCTCTGGTCATACCTCTGTTGCTACATTAAAGGATGCATGCTCCAATCGCCAAGTTTTGCGAGCCAAGTTGCAATCCAACCTCCAACGAGATCAACTCCAACCATACCCTTGCTCATCGTCAGTTTAACAAGCTATCCTGACAATTTTATGGCCATTTCAAATCCAAAAATGCATTAGCAAAGTTGCATATAGCCTCTTCCTACCAATTGAAGCTAAAATACACAATGTTTTTCATGTTTCCCTCCTAAAAAAATTGTATTGGAGCTTCTCTCACTCAACCATCTCCCTTACCTTCACAATTCATCAACTCTCAACCGCTGCTTTTACCAGTAAAAGTCCTAGCCACCAGAACAGTAATTCATCATGGAACCCCTATGCCTCAACTCCTTTTTTGCTGGGAAGGATAACTATCATTAGAAGCTATGGGAATAGTTGCATGAATTTAGCAAAGACTATCCTAATTTCAACCTCGAGCACAAGGTTGCTTTTGACAGAGGGAGTATTGATGCAGAATCAGGCAATGTAATTCAATCCATCGAGCTTCGCAGATCTCATAGGACCCATATCAAATCAACAAAACTGTGTGATTACATATAAATCTCGTATTACAAATAATTTTGTTATTTTATCATTTTAGTATTTCCAAATGATGGGTTGTCAGAGAGGAATTGTAACAGAATTCTGTTGTAAAACACAACTTTATATGGGAACAATAAAAGAAAGAAAGGGCAGAGAAGAATTATTTGTTTATTTTGTCACTCTTTTTGTTTTACTTCCTTTGTTCTTTTATTTTCTCCTTAGCTAGCACAACATAAACCATATGTAATGTACATTTGACTTAACTCCAATGAAAACATGGTTAACCTTTTTATTTGTTGTTATAACTAAGAAACATGCATGGTTTTGAATAAAAGTCTAATTTAAATTGAATGTAGGGTGGAAGAAATGGAAAACATAGACACCCACAGATTTTAATAAATTTAGAATCAGGAATCTTATGATATAACTTTTGATAGGGTGATTTGAAATTGAGAATTGGTGTTATGGTATGGTTAATTAAATATATAGTTATAGCAAAGGCATGTTCCCAAAATTGAAGTGGTAGTGAGGTATGTGTAAGAAGAGGTAGACCTATAGAAATAATATCTTTATGCCTTCTTATAGAGGTGTCCTTTTTGTTAAATATGTGAGGGCAACGAAGTTGATGAATTATTCCCAACCAATTGAAGAAAGAAGTGAGTGAGCAATATTCTCCCCCCAGTCTGTTTGGACACTCTTAATTTTTTAGTCGAGTTGTCCCCTGAGGAGAATCTTGCCTTGCAAATCCTTAGCATGACAACCATGAGGGCCAAAAAGCATAGCCATCTTATTATCTAAAATAGATTTGGAAACTAAGCAAATTTTTAAAAATAGTAGGAATGAATATGCAGAACTTCCTTTAAAATTAAATTCCCATTTGATGAAGAAATAAAACACCGTTTCTGACTTGTACTTCTATCCTCACCGTTATAATTGGCATGGCCTAAAAGATTGTTCAAATCAGGGGTAATGTGTGCGGAGACTACAGAATCAACATACTATGATGGATTATATCTAGGAGGGGTCGAATACTATGTTGAACTATACCTATTAGGTTGCTGATTAACTCCATGCAAAGATTGATTAATATTAGGTGATGGTTGATTAACACCAGGTGGTGATGAAGCCATGAATGCCATCATTGTGTTTGGTTGATTGGCAGTAAGGCCTTATTGAACAGTTGCCAACACTGAATTGCCATGTTCCTATTTTCATCACATATTTGACACTTAATGTCGTCCTTGGTACGACTTTGATTGCCTCTACCTTCATTTCCTTGATTAAGAGAATCACCATGACCTTGATTGTTTCTACCCCTTCCATGACCACGGCCTTGGTTAAATTGTCTCTGTGCATTATTGGCTGAGTGAGTTTAAAAGTATTGATTCAAGACCTATTGTTATGTTTCCTCGTCTATGAGCAAAGCCTCTCATTATATCAACACTCATGGGCATATTAGCAATTTGTACCAACATAAGCATACTTAACATCTAAAGTCGTTCACGATATGCATGACTAATTCTCTTTCAGAAATTATGGCACCTACAGACGCTAGTTGATTGGTGATTGTTTTCTTTTAATTCACATATTAGTAGCACCTTGTTGAAGTGAAGCGAACTGATAGTGCCATAGAGGAGAGACAGAACTCTTGAGTCTCTTGGAGGTTTAAACACACTTTCAAGTTTCACCTACCGTTGACGAGTTATTTTAACATCAACAAGAAGATTTGCAGCCATGGTAGAGAGCGTTTCCTTTAATCATAACAAGATTAACTTGTCTTGGCGTTTCCATATTTTGTAGCTAGGAAATCTATGTGATTTTTTTCTCAATGAATCTGAGTGGCTCAATAAGGTCTTAATGAAGGTATTTTTCCAAATTAAAAGCTTCAAGGGAGTCTCTGATAAATGACCACTAATGTGGATAATTGCTTCCATCGAGTTTGATTGATAGTTAAAAAAGTGTTATGTTGAGATTTTTTTAGAAAAAAATTCAATGGCAGCATGCATAATTATTGAACTAGCTGTGTCACTAGTAAAGGAAATCAATGTTTAAATTGTTAGATTTGGGAAGTCCACTTTTATGGGAGATCTGCATCATGGGCCTAGTGAGAGAACATACTCATGGGCCTTGACACCACACTTCAACCCAACACCTTAAGACTTTAGGTTTATGGGTTCTTTCTACTTATATGTTGTCCTTCACTAGTTCCATCTCTTTCCAATGTGAGATTCCTACTCACACTTAGACATACCAACAATCTCTCCCTTAAGTGTGAACTTCCACATTGGGCTTGGACTCTCCCTTGAGCGAAAGTCTTTTTTCTTAGTAGCTCGAGTATATGACATCACTAAGAGCCCTTCTACTCCATTGGTTTGGGCCCACCAGGAGTCTCCTTGCTCTTTTTCGTGGGGAGGCAATCACAGGATCTGACTACCATCTTCATACTCATCCCTTGTCAAACCATCGGCTCTGATGCTACTTGTTGGATCTAAAGAGCCCACTTTCATGAGAGATCTACATCATGGGCCTAGTGAGGAAATATACTCGTGAGTCTTGACACCACACTTAAACCTAAAATCTTAAAACTTTAGGTTTATGGGTTCTTTCCACTTATATGTCATTCACTAATTCCATCTCTTTCTAACGTGAGATTCTTACCCACTAACTATCGCTCAGTTGCAAGTTACTGTAGATCTACTTCTTCTCTGGCGTTTGTCCCTCTTATCGTTGAAACTCTAATGCTGCAGCTGTATCTCTTGTGGCATCAAATATTGAGAATCAGACACTTGGCTATCGACTGGAGACGTTGACTGTTAGCAACAAATCGACAACGATGAGAGAAGATGGAGGAGTTGATTAAATAGTCTAGTAATCCCTAAACAACATGCCGAAAGTTACATCCCACTCATTGATGACTTGAGCAAATCAGGGTTATTGCTGAGTTCCACAAGTGAGGCAAGTGTTAGAGGTTTACTCGTATTGGAACAGTAGACAAAGCTATGTGTTGGAAGCTAGTGATGTGGTGTTATTTTGGCAGGGACGATGATAGATTGTTTATAGGTTGGAGGAGTTGATTGACAAATACCTGATTATGGACTCAAAGAATGATGGCAGAAGAGCTCTAATACCATAAAGGGTGACGTCAGATTTAGAACCTGTCTTACTAACAATTCAAGGACAGGCAGGCTCTATACATAATTACAACGAGTAAACGAGTTGACAAATTATACAAGGAAAGAGTATCATCGTTACAGATTATAATCTTGGTGAGAAACATGAAACTGAAGATGATATCTAATCTCATGCTAGAACAGAAAAAGGCATTTATTTCCTTTGCTCCTATTCTATGTAATTAGTGGTAGCTAGCAGTTAATCTCTCAAAGCCTGTCCCTATGGCATTGTTGTGCATTCATATGAGCAGCGTCAAGCTCTTGCTTAGCTATGGGAATATCATTAAGTCTTCTAATTCAGCTTCTTAAGCTTTCTTTCAATTTTTGGGTGAGAATAAAATAAGGATTACTAAAAACATGCTTAATCTAGGAATCAGGATGCGTAGTATAAAAAAAAGTGACCTTCTTGTTCTTGCAGTGAAAAGAAGCAATTTGGACTGTGGATCTCATCAACGAATCCAATTTTATAATTCATTAGAAAAATATTATATTTTATTAAAATAAATAATTTAATAATTACATTTTTATTTATAAATTAATATTTATTTATAATATATATTTTAATGTTTAGAAAATTTTATTTGAAATTTATAAATTTTGAAGATGTTTTAAATTATATTTATTAATTAATTATTGAATTAAAATTATTATGCTTTTTAAAATTTAAAATTTATTTCATTTATAAAATAAAATAAATTATTTATAGTTTGTATTAATATTTGATATTAAATATTAACCTTAAATTAAATTATCTAATAATAAATAATTAAGTAATATATTTAATTAATAGTAAATAGTAATAAAAAACTACTTTTTGTAATTTTACAAGTTATAAAAATTAATAAATATATATTTCTTTTTCTTTTTAATGAAAAAGGGCCTGGGCTTTTTGGATCTTTAGAGTCCACGAAGCCCAAGTTTCTCCAAATCAAATTACTCGCAACTCGATGCCTGTTTCCAGCATTTCCTTCAAACAAAGCATCGTAAGCATAAACCCTGAACGCTTCTCACAAAACCCACATTTCTTCATTTCAATGGCTCTATGGAGATTCAGACCCATGTCACGTCTCCTCTCAAACCTCTACCACCGTTTCCCTTCCTCTTTCTGCACCTTATCTGCTTCCGATGATACCCCTCCGGCCACCGGTTCCAGCGACAATGAAGACATCGTGGCTCTAACCAAGAAAGCAAAGCAATCAATTGCAGATGTCAAAAGACTAGTTAAAGACATTCAGAGCCCAGGTGATTCATTAACCACTTTTTTTTAAACCATCTGCAATTGTTTTGTTGATTTTGTAAAAAAGAAAGAATCCGTTATTTTGGTGTGGTTTTAATTTCAGAAATCATCGATTCAATCTGTGAGGAGTTTTACTGGCACCCGTTTCAAGAGGGAGGAAACGAGCGCCCATACGAAGTGAAAGAAGATGATACTAAGTGGTATGCGAGAGTTGATATGCCTGGAATTGGAATTGAAGGCGTTAGAGTTTGGCTTAATAACAATACGCTCTATTTCAAAGGCGAAGAAGAGGGAAAGAAGAAGGAGAAGGACGACCCTTATCATGTTTCCAGGGTATACTCAAGCAACTTCTCTATTCCTCCTGGACAATACCAGATCGATAAAATCAGAGCCTTTCTGAATAATGGTGTGCTCAAGATTGTCATTCCGAAAGTCAAGCTTGATGATAAGTGTAGTTCCGTAAATGTGCAAGTGGCGGAATGATTAATGTAATTAGTGATGTTGCTTTGGGATTTTTGTTGTTGGAAATTGGAATCACTATAATCCCCAGCTATTGGGTTGATGGGCTGCTAAAGAAAACCTGGGAAGAACTTCTGATAATGGGGTCTATGGCCTCATGGGTTGGCTATAAATTTGGATTGAAGTATATCCATCAGAGCATGCTGCTGTGATATATGTTGTAAAGTCAGATAATTGGTGGATCAATGAGATTGAGTCATGGCCGTTTTTGATGAAATGATTTAGTATCAAAACAGACATTTCTGTGCCTGCTCAGTAATAAATGAAGAATATGATCGTCTGAATTTAATTGCAATAGTGATCAAAGTGGGGTTTTCCGTAAAATAGCTAATCAATTAACCGTACTTCCTTTGAAGCAACTTGCTACTAATGACCTGACAAACAATTTTAGAGGAAGACAAGGACAACTCTGTTTGGGGGTTCTCTTGTCAGAACTAGAACTACTTCGGTCTTCTTCTTTCCTTCCATACCCAAAATCGCCCTTCAATGTCACTTGTTTGTTTCGCATGTCCACTGAATACTCGCTTAAACCTGCAATTGATTTAAGAATAAGATCATAAACCATACTTCGCTATAATTAGTTTAGAGTTGGGTTACACCAAAGAAATTTTTGGAGCATGACTTGATTGCTTAGAAAATAAAGTGCACCTCTCGTAAATAAAACATGGAAACCAACGTGGTTGCAATATTCAATGTTCACTTGACTCCAGATCTTTGGCGTATAAAAAGTTGTGTTGTGCAAGAGAGATTTATTGTGGTCATGAACAGTTTGGAGAATTCGTACAATTTACAGTATAGAAAATGGCGTTGAAATATTACGAATTTATTGACTTGTTTGTTCAATAATAGCACCAATGGCATCTTTGGCTTACTACAGCCATACCCTCTTCTCTATATCCCGAGTAAATTAGAAGCTAACCTGTCATCTTTGATACAACGAAAGAAACTCTCTCTCGACATCTGGTGCATCCCATACTTGCAGACATTACTATTACCTGAAACTGGAAATTAGACCAACCATATTACATGCATAAAGAAACTAGTGGAATTAATGATATCAAGAAGCACTACAAGTTCCACAGATGATCATTAGTAATGATCTGCATTGCTATATAACTGTTGCTCTGAATGCTCTTTGATAAAACAACAGTTGGGTTGGCGTAGACAATGAGCTGCAGAATAGAAATGGGATAATATCATCTTAAGAAGGTCTCAAAGAAACACCTTACTCCACAAAGAATCCACGATTTCCACTTCTGGCAGTCACTCAAAAGCTTTACTATTGATGGAAAATTAACCAGAAAGTATACATGTGAAATGGAATATATGGAAATCAGTTTAGTTGTGAAGCGCAAGAGATGCAATGACCTACCATCGGAAGTGTCAAATCTTCCAAGGACATGAGAGACTTATTGGATACACTCATCATCAGCCTACCTGTGTTCTTGTGCCTGCTTCACAACAACTATACGTCAGTGATGACGCTAAGCCTTCGTATTGTCAGGATTTTAGTAACTGGATCAACTACGCTGATGAACCATTACTTATATGAAGCCCTTGAACCATCCTACTACTTGCCACTTAATAAAATCAAACTCTACCAACCGTCGTGAGAAATAGGATAGTGGAATAGCTACAAAGGTTCGGGAAGAATTCTTCTTAAACAAATTAACTTTCAACTACTTGCTCGTCTGCACTACTGCTTTCAATAATAGGAGTTTGGTTGGTCTCAAGAAAACTCCACGTTACTGCAAGTTTTGAGATATTTGGCTGGTTAAGGACTCCAGAACTTGCTGCTCTGGCCTTGTAGAGTGTGGGATTCATGTTCTTGTTAAATTTTATGTATCTCTTGCTGATGTTTCATACTGAAAGCAGATAAGATTAAAAACCAATGTGTGCCTCAGTTGGCTTACACGAATTGGTTGAACTAACAGCAAAGTTGGCATGGATAAATTGATACTTTAGCCTTAACACGCTCAATGTTTTTTGAGATTCTTGCCGCTAGCTAGAGTTTTGGTATAAAAAATTAGACGCACTATGCTCCATTACCTAATAAACAAGTCGAGCTGCTACCCAGGAAGCGAAATGACTGGATCATCAATTCAACGGTTTCAGCGAACAGAGAGGCAACCTCATCATCATATTATAAGGTCAATCTCAACTTCAAGGCACAACCTAGGTCATGCCACTTCACATTCTTATCACCATTTATAAGCACGTTCGAAAACTTGAATTATGTATAAGGTGCATATGTGAAGTTTCAAACATCACTTCGTCGTGATACTTTGCCTTTGGATCTTCTTATCATATTACCAACTATAGCTAGAAAACATTGCAAGATGGGTACTTACTACTGCATCAAATCAAATATACCCTTAAAATGCAAACTATAATCCTCACTTCAATGTGTTTCCGACACTGTAAGCCCACCTGAACTTCTGGTTAAACCTTAAAACCTTACTTTTGGCAACATACTTTGAATCCATAGATGATGACAACTGTTATTGTGGAAATGGGAAATCGATGGCCATTTACATAAATGTAGATTAATTCAATGGTTAACAATGACTAAGAACAGGCTCCAGCGAGGCTGTCCATTAATTTCAACCATTACCATCTGTCCACGTAATTAAATATATCTCTATGACTAGATGTGCTAGATCTAAAAAGTAGGTTAAAAACTTTATCTTTGCTCTCCTTTTCTTACCTATGAGCCGGATTTGATATTTGATTGAGTTTTAGTACGGTATTATATTGGTATCAATCAATATTATGTACCGTTTCGAGTAATTTATTAAATTTATGAAATAGTATGTAATTTTTTTAAAAAATTTACAAAATAGTTTATTGTCATATTGTGCAGTTGTACTGTATACTTTTAACCTTGCCTCTAAAAAATATAATAATAAATAAGAATCACAATTAATATGAAATAACAATATTTTCAGATATTTCACATTTAAATAATAACCACAATTTATATGAAAAAAGATAATCATCATTATACAAATATAAAATTAAGAACAATATAAAATATTTAAAATATTACAATTTTAATTTTCATTATATAATAAATAATAATTACATCAAAATATCTAATAAAAAGAACAATAAATATCATTAACTCTTAAATTATTATAATTTACAACAAAAATTCGTGATAAGGAAATAACCAAGGAGAATTGAAACATGAAATAAAAACATATATTATTTAATTTACTATCAATTAAATATATCATATATTTAATTAATTAAAATTAATTATTACTAAATTTATAAATATCTTAATTTAATTTAATTTATAAAATTAATTTAATAATTATTAATAAATATAATCAAATTTAAAAATATATAAATTTCAAATAAAATTTGATTTAATAATTAAAAATATAATAAATATTAGTTTATAAATAATAAATAATAAATTATTTATTTTAAAAATAAAATATATTTATTAATACTTTATTAATAAATATTATATAAAAGATTAAAATAAATTTAAATAAAATAATATATTTTTAAGTTTTATTTAATCTATAATTATTATTAGTAATAAAGATATTTATTTTATTTTAAAAATAAAATTCAAAATTTACAATAAAAGTTGAACTAAATAACTAATTAAAAAATTGTGAAAAAAGGGGAGCGGGAGAGGGAAAATTTTTCAAAAATTTTGAAAATTTTACCAATAGGTCCTCATAATTTTCAAAATTTCTAGTACTAGCTATTATTATAAGTATCATAAATATCAACTGATACTAGACAAAATAGGACGATACTAACCAATATTTACACTCAATACATAAATACTTATATTTCGTTCCATTTGTTCTCCGCCCGGTATGAAACGAAATTCAAAATCTTGCCATTGGTCACTTCCACGCTTGAAACTTCTTTAATGTGGATATTCTTTCTTCTCATAATTAAAATTATAGTGTAACGTCAAGACCGTTTTAGGCTAAAATAATTTATAAACTTGTAGTCAAGACTATGGAAACTGTATCCAGGAAAAAAGAAAAACCAGAAAATATATGCCTAGAATAGGAATTTTAAAAACTCAGTGAGCTGCTTTGATGTTACAATATGGCTACATGCTCGACGAAATACAAGATAAGCCTGATTATAACTCCTTTGCACCTCAGCATTTAACCGCAGCAATTTTGACTTGATCTGGAGTTGTAAGTCACGGGAATAGGCTCCCAATGTAAGGACTCTCAGTAGGAGTCACGTCATGCAGGGAACTTATAGATGAACATGAAGAGGAATGCGTGGCCCAAAGCTGCTCGTCTTCAGGATTGCATCAGAAAATAATATCATTAAGCTGTACACATTTATTATTCTTTACGTTCCTGTCAATTATATAAGCTCTGTCCTCTATATCTGCACTGAAGCAATTCATCCGATGCCTGTTGAAAATACAAATCACAAAATATTTACCACTTCTGTGGGGCATCGTAAGAACGAAAGAATATTCCAAGGTTTTGTTACTATACTCACCACTCAAAGTGATCTTCACAACAAATAGAACCCGAAATAATTGAGAGTCCAGCTTTTTTCCTGTGATCGGCCCAAGAAAATATGATCAATATAGTTCTATATATGATACAATTGAAACCAGTACCTACAAATGCAACAAACGCCACTAAAAGGTACCACGAGACCCTATCAAAAATGCATCAAGGGGCTCCAAACAAATTCCATGCTTAATTCCTCTTACATTTGGAGAACAATAATTGAAATTCTCCATGTTCATGTAATCTGTTTTTTCAACCTAATTGAAAAGAAATAGTTTTCAGAATTTAGGTCACAAACCATGTTGCAGTATACATATCGTAGAACTTGTCAAAGGCTTTATCAAAGCAGTAATGGCAAACCAACAGATCCCTTATGTTAGTCACCTTACATGTTGATTTACAGCATTTGACCTGCATCAGTTATGTGATGAAATTATTAACTACAATGTCCACTTCCTCACACATGCCTTAAATTTCTTTAACAGCTTAAGGAAAATGTGCACTTAACAAAAGAAGTAATGTCTAAGCATACAAGAATAACCACATTTGCAAAAAGGTGCACGATCAAAGAAAATGGGACAACAATTTAGAAAGCGAATTCAATTAGTAAAATGAAGCTGGATATAAAAGTCCAGGTGTCCATGAATGGGCGCTTAGTTCATAGAGGGTAATAGGAATGAATATAATAAGGAATGGGAACGGAGTATAGCCAACAATGAATCCCATTCCTCTGGTAATCTAGAGGAATGGAGTATTGCTAAAAATGGGGGAATGAAAGTGTTACCTCTATTGATTCCAAACACGAGTTTTCATTCCATACCCATACTTTTTTTCCCATTACCCCCAAACAAGCACTGTCTTGGAGCACCAAACAATCTCCTAGTCTAAAGAACAGTTCGCTGAATAAAAAGTTACCCTCCCCCTAAAACCATTTAACCACACATTAATGTTTCCATAAAAAATTGACTAAACCACTGCAGAATGTGGGAAATAGTCACTATAAACCACAAATTTTGTAATGGGACAGCAATCAAAAGTAAATTTACCAAACGCCTAAGTTTGTGAGAGTAATATTTCTCATGAGGTGAATGATTTCTGATATGCTCATCCAAATGACCTGCACTGAAATTTAATTGTTGGTCAAAATAACAGTTTATGATGAACCCCACACTTCTTTGCTATGTCAAAAACTCACATTAGTCATATAGCACTAATAACTCACATCCCTGCCTTACAGTAAAGGTCTCTTTATCTTTTATACTATGCTTACCAAACAAACAAGAAAGTCTTTTAAACTGTGCTTACCAAATAAACAAGAAAGATAGCACACGTCATGAATTCCACACAAATCATTTAGATCATACTGTAAACCAGGACAAGTGATATGAGAGCCAACAACATACTGCTAGATTGAAGTCTTACATCAGTTAGACAGTAAGAGATAAGTTCCACTTACTTGTCACAAAGGACAGTATTGCAGTCAAGGCAAGTTGCCAGACTTAGAGAGCTCCGGCACGTATTGCAGCATGCTGTTGACAAAGTTTTACCAATTTGGTGGCATCTGCAGATATTTAATGAACCAAGAAAAAGGCACAATTCAACGAGTAGATTCCTCAAACAAAACAAAGAGATGCAAATCAACATTTTATGCTTTGCTACCAATTAAAAAACTTATTTTGAACTAGAATGAGACATAAATAGGAATACATAGCACAGCTCACACCTGCCATGAAACGAGATAAAAAATATGTAAGGTCAACATAACAAAGGGAACAAATTTCCAGAAGTTGGCCCAAGACTGACAGAAATATGCTGTATTGCTGAAAATCGAATACATCAAATGAAATCAAAAAATCTTACATCAGAGTCAATGCATCATGAACATAAACACTCTACACTGCCTCTTTTTAACATAAACTAAACAAGTCACGAAACAGAAAACGTTGACTTTTTATTAACAAAACTGTAAGACCAATTAACTTCTGAACTTAAACTACTTTTTATTGCATGGTAGGTCTTTAAATCAGTTAATTATAGTCTCTGCAGTTGTCAATTATCCTCCCTTCTAAATATACATCCTTATTATGATGATTGCCTATAAAAACGAAAAGGAATAAAAATATAAGACAATTGATTACATCTGACAGACCTTCTATAGAGCCCAAGAAGGTCCCTTGATATGGATTTTGATTGGCTGCACCCCACTGCCGCCTAGGTGGAAAGATAAGTTCACTAAGTAATGTACTTTAAAAGTGAAAAAGGGATGCTGAGGATTTCTCAGAGTCAAGTGGTCAAGACCTGATCAGATGCAATCACCAAACAGTCTTCAGCAAGGTGACCAGGTCTCTGGCATTTCCAACTACAATGCGAGGTTTGTCATTGAAAACAAATAAATAGATGTCCAAATAGGAGCTCACTTGAAACCTTATTTGAGTTATAGGTTGAACTCATGTGTAATACCAATTTCACGCTTTGAGAAAGCCCATCTATAAATCAATCCCAAACAAACATGTTTCGCGAAAAAGAATATACCACTTATAGCAACAAAGATTAGATGTTTTCTTAGACCAGCGATGGCAATCATAGTCCCATTTGTCCTCCTCAAGCTCAGACACTGGCATAGCACATTTGACTACACATGAGGAGGCATCCAATTCCTTGTTGCAAGATGTATCCTGAAGAAAAATCCTTATGAAAAGCGTCCTAAAAAACCCCATAAACATAAAAAAGTATCCTCAAGTACGTTATTGGAAGTATAAAAACACCTGCCAGAGCTTCAGACTTTGTAAGAGCTCAGCTTTACATTCCATGCTACAGATATCATCATTGGTCTATTAGGAAATAGACATATAACAACATGAGTATGAAAGATGATCATGAAGATGAGCCTAATCTGTGGAACAGAGGGTATGACAAATCCTACCTCATTGCAGATATATTCTCCATATTTACCACATACTACACAAACAGGTTCTCCTGGCATGGGATAGCGTTGCTCACTTCTAGCAGTAACTTGACCAACTTCATTTTTATCATCTAAAAAGAAACAGATGGAGTGTAAGCAATGATGTTTGTTTACATGAAAAAGAACTATTGGGAGCAAACATAGTTATATCAATTCTGTGGTCAACAATGCCAAGATTTTGATAATGAGGAAAAATCGCCCTAACTAACATAAAATGTAGTTGAACGATAAAATTATTAACTAATAAAAAAATTTCAGAAGCAGACCAGAAATTGGGGTTTCCTCGTCCGATGGACATTCTGAAGAAGAACTTCGATCACCTAATTTTCAAAAGACAAGCCAACATGAAACATGTTTTAATGCCCCACTCAACCAATATATATATATATATGCAACTCATAAGAAAGGCACTCACTTTCATAGTTTACTAAATTTAAAGCCGAACTTGAAGTCCCCTACACAAAAGAAAACACAAAACAAATCATTACATGAATCTGGATAAGAAGTATAGAAGAAAAATAATAAATTCAAAAGAAGTGGTTACCAAAACATCAGCAGTTAATATTTCACAAGGCTGAAACGAGCTCACTTCTTTTCTGTTCACGCCGAAAAAGAAAATAAAAGTCAACTAAGATTATAAAAAAAAAGGGACAACCAGAGATAACAAAATAGAAAAAGAAATTACCTTCTCTTAAGAATATAATCTTGGTGAGACATCGGCCCCCCATCATTGTCTTGGATATTAGAGTCACGTACACATTCTCTACGGCGACGTTTAGGGGGGGCCTCCTCCTTCTCATCGATCAAAGGAGCGTTCCCGGTGGCAATATTATAAGCTGCGAATTCCAAATATTAAAATAGATTGGAAATTCATCCACATAAAAAGAGAATCTACCTTTGAGGTTTTGAAGAACAGAGGATATAGCGATGTCCTTTTTGTATGAGAGTGAAGAGTTCTTATATATATTCGTCCGGCTCCCCTCCATTACTCATACCCAAACTCAAGACGGAACATATACGTTCACACATATATTTCCCGGTGTTGCATAACTGGGCTTCTGCCGAATCGGCTCCGGTCTGAAGATAATTGGCCCAATATCGGGATTGCGAAAGGACGACCCATATATTTGATTCCACTTCCCTTTCTTACTTTTTGCCAAATATTTAGTTGAATTTTTAATTTTTGATAATTTTTAATTTTTATTTTATCTCATTATAAATAGATATATTACTTAATTATTTAAATTTTTAATAATATACAGTAATTATTTAAAATAATGTTATAATAAAATCATTTTGAAAATTAAAAATATAAATTTAATTTATCTCTAATTTATATTTAATTTTAGTTATTATTAGTAATTATATCAATTTTAACGATTAAATATTTTTATTTTATTCAAAATTAAATTTAAAAAAAAGAATTGAAAATCACATAGTGAAATGAAAAGAACTACTAAAGTTTTCATGAAATAAGGATAAGGTGCCTAAATTATAAATATGTTAACTTGATTAAAAAAGAAGCTTAAATATCTTTAGGGTGATCTCATGGATGAAGAGTTCAAATCCTCTGTCTGATGCTACCGTGTTTTATTGTGTCTAATGCCCAAACGACGTCGTTTGGGCATTAAAATTTGACAGAAGAATGGGCAGAGGATAGGTGCCTGTGGGACCCACCCACAGGTGCTGTTTTCAGCCAAATAATAAGATGGCTTAGGATTTCGACAGCCACTTTTAAGTTCTTGAACGTTTTCCAAAACCAATAACAAAACAAGAAATCATTGTTTTGTATTTTTCTCCTTATTCTTATTAAGAACAAAATTAATAAGAATCATAAATTCAATCATATTATTTAATATCATTAATAT
>JAOTBA010000204.1:29358117-29368752 GCA_025629845.1 Erythroxylum squamatum | reverse complement strand
ATCGTGAGGGGAACCAATGTGCGGACCGGCTGGCCAATTTTGCTGTAGTCCTTAGACCGGGGCTCTATATCCTGCAGGAGCCGCCTGAGTGCCTCCAGGAGCTACTCCGCAGTGATGCGGACGGCGTGATGTATTCTCGTGTTTGATTTTGTCTTTCCGTATGTACCAAAAAAAAAAAGGCATAGCTACGTAATGATAGAACAAAAGAAACAAACATTAACGCAAAGACAAAGGATCCAGCATGATTATCTTTGCGTCATGGCTATCGTTTTTCCTTTTTTTTTTTTTTTTCGGTACAAGCAGCGTAAACTAATCGACACCGCAGTGAAGCCCACATCTTAATTAATAAACGGCGACGTTGTAGTAATCGGATACAAGTTAATAAACGATGACGTTTTCTAAACAGGGGTTATAAAACCCCCACCAGCCGAAGTCGTCTCCATACGCTTGCCAGGTGTTCTTCTCCGCTTCGGTCAAAATACCAAGGTATGGAATCCTCTGCCTTGATTCATCCATCTTCTTCTTCTTTTTTACGATTGATCATTGTTCTATGTTTGCTAGGCCTGCACTTTAGCTTGGAGGAGTCACAGGAGCTATACATGGAGGGTCCGTCCTAAAATACCAAGTGAGAACTAACCTCAAAATTTGAAGATTTCCTGATTCTTCTATACTAACTCGGTGTCCCTCATGCTTAATCCTGACTTCCAGAAAGTTGAGACCAGTTTCTGGAGTTATTTGTTCTAACAGGATAATCACTTGCATACTCGGTACATTACATGTTAACTAATTATGTTAAGTTTTAAGCTAAACTAGAAACAAATAAAAAACTTTTGAGCTTTATTTCTCTTTCCAAGGCTTTCAATCCTTATATAAGGCCAATTTCATTCAGAACCTTTTCGAGGGATAATACTGCAGTGAAAAGATTAATGATAATAATTCTACGAGGTTTATTTTAGGTGTTAATATCTATAATAGAAGTTATGTGTCGAACCTTGTGGGTTGGTAAGAGAAATCTTCTCCTTTAAAGCTTGAAGGTGGTGGAAAAATAAGGAATACGAAATGAAAAATTCATATATGACTTTATTAGATAAGTAGCAAGAATTTGCCAGAGCAGTGTTGGGTCGGGGGACCTACGTATACAAGTTCTACTTTATTTGTTAACCTGTATGTAATGTTAAGTTTCATTGATTTAGTTTACGATTATATGAATGCTTACAAAAAGGTTAATGAATTAAAGTTTATAAATGTTTTGAATAGATTTAGATCAGATAAATTTCTAAAAAAATTTTACCCAATGGTTTTAAAATATAACTCATCGACACAGACATCTTACCATCAGATCAATTTAGATTCAGGTTGAAGCTTAAGTGTATGGTACTCTTATTATTTAATGGTGTTTAGTGTCTTGTTTAGATTTTTATATAGTTTTTAGTAACATAAATTTCTTTGTTAACTAGTGTTATGCTATTGATTTCAATTTCTTGCAGAATGATGATCAATATATGTGTAATGAGACTGGTCAATAACTAGTGTTACGTATATTATATGTCATTTTGGAAGATCATATATGTTGGAAAATATCATGCATCATATATGTTGAAAGCACCAATCATGCATAATATATGTTGGATAATATTATGTTTCTTTGATTTATTATTTTAGATGGATGAGTGTAATCCTTTAATGGAGAGTTCTAATATGGTACCAAGCAATAATATACTGAGTGAAGAAACGGTTCAAGCTGAAGAAATAAGTTCATTGAGAAATACTATTTGGAATCATTTCATCAAGACTAGATCAAGTGATGGAGTTGAAAAGGTCGAATACAATTATTGTCACAAGAAATTGGCTGAGGGTTCTAAGGGTGAAACCTCTCATTTGAAGAGACACATGGAGTCGTACAATAGAAAGAAAATGATATTAGTTGGTCAAATATTTTTGGCCCTTAACCTAATAAACGAGAAGAATGAAATGATTGCTACAGGTTATTACAACAGCAAATTATAGTTTTTACTAGCTAAAATGATTATTGGTGATGAACCACCACCTTCCATTACTGAGAGCCAAAATTTTAGAAAGTCACTTATCGCTCTCTAGCCGACCTTCATGATCCTAACTCAAGAATACCCGGAAGAAAGCTATTTTCAAGATTTACGATGATTAAAAGAAAGAAATATTGAAGATGTTATCAAGTATTCACAAATGATTAGCTATCGCATTAGATTATGGATGATTGATAACCAAAAAAAGAGTCATATGACAGCTGTCAAGGCTTTTTTCTTCTCACATATGTGATGTGAATCGGAGGCCTATCAATACCCCTGTATTGACTGGCACCTTGTCCTCAAGGTGAAAAGTTGGAAATTACTTGCTCAAGACATCCATAGATTCCCAAGTAGCTTCAAATTCTGGTAGTCCTTTCCATTTAACCAACACTTCTTGTCTTTCAGTCGGTCCTCTAACTTGCAAAATGGTTTCAGGTTCAACCAGCCACTCAAGGTTTGGGTTGAGTTGAGGTGGTAGAGGTAGTGGTCGCTGTACACTTCCTAGAGCCTTTTTCAACTGTGAAATGTGAAATACCGGGTGAATAGAGGAAGTTGTTGGAAGTTCCAACTAATACGCTAGCTGTCCCACCTTTTCTAGTACACGGAATGGCCCAAAATTTTTTTGGAGAGAGCTTCTCATTCAGTTTCTTGGATAAAGGGCGCATTCGTTAAGGTCGAGGTCTAATATACACCTGATCCTCCCACTTTAAATTGCAGTTGCCACCTATGTTTATCAGCAGCTTCTTTCATTTTTGCTTGAGCATGGTTCAGGTGGTCCTTCAACTCCCTCAAAATGGCATCTAGATCCTGCAAATAATTTTCTAAGTCATCAAATTTTGTGCTTTGACCCCTAAAGCGTATCAAGGTGGGTGGATCTCTTCCATACACAGCACGAAATGGTGTCATTTCGGTAGATACATGATAGGGTGGTATTGTACCAGTACTCGACCCAAGACAACCATTGGCTCCATTTGCGTGGATTCTCACAAGCAAACAACGCAAGTAAGTCTTTACGCATCTATTAATCACCTCCGTCTGACCATCGGTTTGCGGATGGTATGCTATACGTCGATGTAACCGAGTTCCTTGGAGCCTAAAGAGCTCCTCCCAAAAATGGCTAAGAAAAATCTTGTCACGGTCTTAAACCATCAACCTTGGAACCGCATGCAATCTTATAATTTCTTTAGTGAACAACGCAGCAACAATCTTGGCTGTGTAAGGGTGCTTTAACGATAGGAAATGGGCATATTTGCTCAACCAGTATGCCACTACCAAAATTGCTTCAAATCCCTCCAACTTAGGCAATCCCTCAATGAAATCTATTGATAGGTCTTCCCAAATTTGGTTAGGAATTGGAAGAGGCTGCAACAACCTTACTGGCGACATCGCTTGGTACTTATTTTGCTGACACATTACACATTCTGCCACATATCTTTTCATTGTTTCTTTCACCTCTTCCCAATAAAATTCTCCTTTTAACCTCTTGTGCGTGCGTAAGAATCCTGAATGCCCACCAATCCCTCCATTATGGTATTCAAGCAATAGTCTAGGAATAAGAGTTGATTCTTTAGTAATCACCAAACGCCCCTTATATAATAATTTCCCTTGGCAAATTGAATAATGTTGCCATTTTTCTGAACCAGGTTCAATTTCTCTCTTTATCTGTGAAAGCCTCTGATCCTTAGCCACTTCATAATTAATCTGCTGCTCTTCAACGACCTTGGGAAGTATCAAGGCTGTGAAAATAGGAGGTTCAATGGCTGGTATGCGTGAAAGTGCATTAGCAGCCCTATTATCTTTTCCCGGTTTGTAATGAATGTTGAAATCATACCCAATCAACCTTGCCACCCGTTTTTGGTAATCATGTTGCACCAACCACTGTTCCATCAAGAATTTGAAGCTTTTTTGATATGTTAAGATGGTAAAGTTCCTACCGAGCAAATAATGTCGCCACTTTTGTACCGCTAGTACTACCGCCATCAATTCCCTCTCATATATTGGTTTCATTCTATTTCTACTTGATACTTCTTGGCTAATGTAGGATATTGGTCTGCCATGTTGTGATAAAACAACCCCCACTGCAATCCCGGAAGTGCCGGCCTTTACAACGAATAGTTGGCCAAAATTGGGAAATGCAAGAACTGGAACAGTAATCATGGCAACTTTGAGCTTCTGGAATGCTTCATCAGCCTTTTCATTCCAGTTGAATGAGTCTTTTTTTAGCTGTTGGGTCAATGGCCAAGCAATGGCCCCATACCCCACGACAAACCGTCTATAATATCCTGTAAGGCCAAGGAAACCCCTCAACTCCCTTATGTTTGTTGGTGTCGGCCACTCTATCATTGCTTTGACATTTTCTCTATCCACAAAAACTCCATTGGTTGAACTCTCGAGCAAAGATGCACTTCTTGGTGTTCAAGAACAATTGATGTTGCCCAAGGATCGAGAACACTGCTTCTAAGTGTTGCTCATGCTCCTTCTCACTCCCAATGTACACCAAGATGTCATCAAAGAATACTAAAACGAATTTTTTTAGGTAGGGCTTGAATACCTGGTTCATAAGTGACTGAAATGTGGCCGGTCCATTGGAGAGTTTGAAAGGCATGACTAGGAACTCATAGTGCCTTTCGTGGCTTCTAAAAGCTGTCCTTGGAACATCTTCAGCTCGGACCTGTATCTAGTGGTACCCCGACTTAAGATCGAGCTTTGAAAGTATTTTGGAACCATAAAGTTCATCCACAAGCCCATCTATCACAGGAATTGGAAACCTGTGTGGCACTCTCACCTTGTTGAGTATGCGATAATCCACGCAGAACCTCCAGTTTCCATCCTTCTTCTTGATTAACAACACAGGACTGGAAAAAGGATTGTTAGAAGGCTGAATGATACCAGACGCACACATCTCTCGAACTATTTTTCAATTTCATTCTTCAGAAAGTACTTGTATCGGTAAGGTCTCACATTAATAGAAGTAGTACCGGGCTCCAATCTTATAGAATGATCTATTCCTCTGGAAGGAGGTAGTCCCACCCTTTCTGTGAATACTTCAGGAAATTTTCTGCTTAAAGCCTTAACCCAGCTCACGTTAACCCCTTCTGGCTGTTCCCTCTTAGTCTCGGTAACTAACTCACAAAGCTCAACCATCACCCCTAAGCCTTTTCTCTGTATTTCCCTTGACATGGTTTTTAGAGAGATCCCAGATTTGCACAAAGTTGGATCTCCTTTTAGGGTCACTATAGCACCACTAATATTAAATTGCATTAAATGCTTCGACCACTCCACTTAGTCCACCCCAATGTACCTAACCACAACATTCCTAGGATCATGTCTGTACTGCCTAATTGAAGAGGCAAAAAATCAGAGATAACTTCTAGCCCTTGAATTTCTACTCAACCCCCTTCAAATCCCTTTCCCTTTCACTGACACTCCTGTTCCCATGACAACCCCGTAATGAGCAGTAGTTTCCATTCGTAGTTTTAATCCCTCAACCAATTCTGCAAAAATAAATTTGTGGGTTGCCTCACTATCCACCACCAACACTGACACATCTTTTTAAGCAATCCTCTCATTAAACTTGATTGTTCCAGGCAAAGGTAAACCAAAAACAGAATTAATTGATCGTTCAATGGTTTCAGCCATCCTTACCTCAATGTTGTTATTTTCATCGGCAGCCACGACTGGTTCTTCGTCGCCTACATCCCACTCCTCAAAAGGTATTGGGTCATCTTCATGAATCAAGAGGATTTGTAACTCCCTCTTGCACACGTGGCCCGACCCAAATTTGTCATTGCATGTGAAGCATAGACCTTTCGCTCGTCGTTCCTGAATCTCTACTTTCGTCAATCGTACCCTTCGCCGTGGAACTTCTCGCATTGGTTTGGGCAGGTCGCGGGTTGGAGCTATAAATCGGGTCCCTCTCGTTTCACCCCAAGTACCTTTAATATCTGTTGAGCTCTTTTCTCTGTTTACAACTCGTTCTGCAATTCCCTTTCCCTCACTTACATAAATGGTTTTATAATTTTGCCCAACAAACAACCCTCTGGCTGATTTCAACGTACAATTTTTTTACTCTAACCTTTGGGCTGTTAGCATAATTTGTCTCGGTCTAATAGGATTTAAGACTCTAAGTTCAACCCATATGTCAGCCTTAAGCCCGTTCACAAAGGTGCTTTCTAACACCTCCATCGACAGTTCTGGCAATGCTGCTAACATAACTTTGAATGTCCGACGATACTCAGCCACTGAATCCTCTTGTTTGATGTCCAAAAACTACTTATGTATATTCCCATTTTAACAGGATCCAAAACGATTAAGCACCTGTTGCTTAAGATCAGGCCAACTTTTGATGGGTTGCCTCACGTCCGACCATCGGTACTAAGCTAAGGCATCCTCTTCAAAGCACACTGCAGCTGCAATTAATTTTTCCGCATTCGTTAATTGATTCATCTCGAAGTACTGTTCAACTCGGAGTAACCACCCTTCCGGATTGTCTATGCCAAACATGAGTAACTCCAAACACTGACCACATTTCCATGGTTTTATCATTACGCCCGATTCCTCGATGATTCCATTGCCGGCAGCTTTAATTTCTCCCTTATCTCTTCTACGTCTTTCGACACACTCTCGTCGGCTTCCTTCCTGTGGTGCTCTTATACTGGTTCCTGGTTGTCCATCTAAAGGTATTTCAGACACTCCAGTAGCCGAGACTCCTTCATCTACAACCTCTTTCCCTTTCTCTTTGTTTCTTCCCCATGATTCCATCATTTCAATTAGCCTGGTAACCCCTTGCTCCAATTCTCCACCTTATTTTCCACTCTTGTGAGTTTTCTGACATTCTCCCGAAATCCACCTTTCATTTCCTCCATTTCTTTCTCGAGTGTTTCCATCCTTCCTTCCACATTCTTGGGCGCCATTTCTGTTTGGCTCTGATACCAAGTTGATACAGTCTAACTTTCCAAATAGCTAAAATAATGGAAAATAGTAGAATAGAGGATTTGATGGAAAGAAATACTTAGGCCCTGTTTGGTTGGATGTTAATTAATGGAACGGAATGGTTTATAATAGAATGAAATGTAATATAGTGAAAAGTTATTTGGAAGGGATGGAACGGTTCATAATGTAATGTAGTGAAACATTGTTTGGAAGATGGATGGAATGGAATGTATAATAATGACTATTATACCCCTTAGATTAAAATGATTGTTGCAGGAGGTTTAACAATATGATTTTAAAATATAAATCATTTCCAATTAAAAAGTCATGATTGTGACTTTTATTTTTTTTTATTTTCTATTTTAAAGAATAAAGATTTTATTATTTTATAATTAATTATTACAATTTATAATTAATTATTTAATTTATTATATTAAATTAAATTATATTATATTATATGTGATTTATATTTTAAAATATATTATTTATATTTTTATTTATATAGAAATATATACAACTAAAACCATTATAATCAAAATTCATAACTCATTTGGTCAATTCAGATTTTTCCTGAAATACTCTTTTGGGTCAACTTTTCATGATAAATCTAATAATGAAAATGGAATAATTTGAGAACGCTTTCTTCTAGAAAATTGTTCTTCTATCTCTTATAAGTTTCTAGTTTAACCAAAAACATTCAATTTGGTTCAGTATTCCGAAAGTTATACCCCAAATAATTCAGACTGTTCTTCAACTATAACAGTATTCTGTACCCAACTTCAAATCAGATTCTGGAATTACAGAGACATAATTAAATTTTTTTTTCTTCAGAACAATTGTAGCCCTATCGCTCTATTATTCTCGTCGCGTAAACATTCATATTTCCAATCTTACATCATCATCATCACATCATCACACCCAGTCTGAAGTCTCACAATGAAGCAGGGTCTGGAGAAGTCTGATATTTCCAATCTTACATAAGTATCATTTATACTTATGGTTTATACTTAATAAAACCATTAAAATCACCATTCCTAACTCATTTGAATGTCTAGATAAGAGGTTATAGACAAAAGAAGGAAGGATGCACTTTTGACTTGTTTAACTCAATTAAAAAAAATAAGTCACAGTCGTGCAACATCAGTGCATAGCCATGAAATCCAAAATAATTAAATCACAGGCGTGCAACCAAACGCACACCCGTGCACAAGTGAGTCACGGCCGTGCAGCCTTAACGCACGGCCGTGCACACCCAAAATCAATTTTCAGATTTTCCTAAAACACTCTTTCGAGTCTACTGTTCATGATCAATCATAAAATGTAAATGAAGTCATTTGACAATAATTTCTTTTAGAAAAGTGTTCTCCTATCTCTTACGTTTTTAATGACACCAAAATCATTCAATTTGGTTCAGAAATCATAAAGTTATAGCCCAAACATTTCGGACTGTTCATAAGTTAAAACAACATTCTGTAATCAACTTTAATTCAAAATCTGGAATTCTAGAGACATAATTAAAATTCGATTTCTTTAGATAATTTGTAGTCATATGTCTCTCGTTTACTCCAAATCAAAAATCATTCCCTTGGGATAACTACAGAACAAGATATTGTCAAAATACCGAAGTAAGTTTAATGAAAATACTCATTCATCAGTTTTCCAGAATTCCTCATAATTTTCGTCCCACATTTTTCACTCAATCTCTCACAATTGATTTCAGATGGCTATAATTTTTCGTGGAGGTGTAGAGCAACGTGTTTCAAATTTAATGGTTCAAGTCTCACGTCATTTGGAGGTCGGGAGAACAAGATATCGCCAAAAGATCAAACGGTGTTTGAGTTTTTCACCAGCCAAAAGATGCACAATCGCGAGTTTTCAATCGAACTTCAAAAGTTGCGATTGTGCTGGTCTCCTGACGATATAGGAAAGTCGCGGTGCAAAAGTACGATCGCGCTTTCCTACTTTCTCTTCTGCACGATCACGATTGCACGATCACGATTCTTCTTCTCCTTCCGACCCTCTGCAAAATTTTCTTCTTCTTTCTTTTCTTTTTAATCAACTTCTCTAACTCATCTCAACCATATTTTTGACTTCCATACAACCCAACACATTTAAAAAATATTAAAAACGAGGAATTAACACTAAATATCAAAACCAAAAAATCACTCACGCATCTCTTCTTTCTCTCTATCTAACATTTCTAATTCGATTCTACTTCCATTTTCTCTTCATTTTCGACTCTCATTATACTCAAATATTCATAAAAAACTCTAAAATTTAGGTTAAAATACCAACATTAACTACAGATCAAGTTATTCCTAAAATATCGAAGCATGTTCAGTGAAAATACTCCAGTTATCATTTTCTAGAACTCGTCAATAAACAACACGAGAAGAATAAGAAGTGGTAGAACACGGAGAACAGAAAGAGAAATCTAGAAATGATAAGCTTGTGTATAGTATAATAAATGAGTTTGGGTAGGGTTAGAAGAAATAATTGGTAAAAAGAATTATTGAGGGTATATTAGGTATTATATATTTATTAGTTTACGTTCCATCCTAAACCCCTGAATCTGAGGTTTCTTATTTTCACTGTTTATGATGGAATGGAAAGTAACATGAAACTTTCCGCTTCCATCCGATTCCATTCCATTCCATTATGAAATCCTCAAACAAACGATGTAAGTGTGTTACGTTCTATCCTCTTCCATCCCTAACTCCTCAACCAAACAGGGCCTTAAGAAAAATGTGTTAAGAATCTAGAAATGGGTTTGTGATGAATAAGAAGAACTACAAAAATAACAAGAACAATCGGGAGCCAATTCGAGAGGGCCCCACTCTCCTTACAACGCCACACAACATTCCTATTTTAGGTTGTGCACTGATACTAACAATAACTAACTCTTTGCAATATTGCCATCTATCATTGTATACTTCTACCAACTTTTAAGGCTTATTCCTTCTCACATATGTGGTGTGAATCGAAGGCCTATCATAATATTCTTTAATTTGATTATCATTTATTTATTGATTATATTATATTGAAATTTACTAATTTTTTTAAATGGTAGATTTATTTATGTGTCAACGTCATAGACAAGTGAAAGGTTGACAACTATAATGGTCGAGTGCTTAATAGATTAGAACATCAATACCGAGCTCTCAATCATAACTTTAGACAACTGTAGCGTAAATGATGCTATAATCAAAAAATTGAAATATAAGTTGCAGGTTGGAAGCTTTCTAATTAGTGGAAAGTTATTCTATATACGTTGTTTCACGTATATTGTGAATTTGATTGTGAAAGATGGATTAGAACATCAATGAAAGTGCGCCAAAGTTGGAAATGATTAATGGTGCAAATATATCCAATCACAGTCAAGCTGTATGTGCAGTGGATGATGAAGATAGATTGAGCTTTTTGATCAGACAAAGGAATGTCCAATAGTTGATATCTGTTGTGTTGGACCCCGAATTTTCGGTGAAAATTAGAAATATTAAAAGGAATTTAAATAAGAAAGAAATTGGTGAGAAAATTTATGAATTTAAGGAAATTTGATGAAATGAAGAAAAAAATTTATAAGAAATGAATTGTTAAATTTTGAGGACTTTGATATTTGAGTGAACTTATATGGATTATGAGAAGAAAGTGGAGGAAT
>JAOTBA010000204.1:29341103-29351256 GCA_025629845.1 Erythroxylum squamatum | reverse complement strand
GCATATAAGTCACAGCCCCCGCCATCCGTAGTACCTCGATAGTTGTGAAGTTGATGATTAAGCTCTTTTTTACGTGAGACCATTTCACAATTTCGCTCCCTACCCCACCTTGCAAGAGCCAAACAACAAGCAGCCCTTTTATCAAGAATGTTATGTCCAATACCACTCTGCCAACTTCGAGCAACCACCCTAGGCAAACCCTCGTCCCTCAGCCACATATTATTAAATCTAAACTTCCACCGTCGAGCCGCCAATTGCACATCCAAACAATCAACTAAAATCGGCTCATGATCCGAAATTGGGGTAGCTAACGTCGACACCACCCCTTTAGGAAACAAAGCAGACCAAGCCAACGAGGCAACAACTCTATCCAACCGCTCCCTCGTCCACCCATTCGAATTCCACCCCCTCTCCCATGTAAACATATACCCTACACATCCCAAATCATGCAGCGCACAGTCCTCAAGAGCCCCACGAAAACCATTGAACAAAGATTGGGGGTGGTCAGCGCCCCCCTCCTTCTCCTCCGCTGACAATAAATCATTAAAGTCGCCAAACACAATCCAGGGATAGTCACACCGCTGCGATAAAGAGCGCAACAAATTCCACGACCTCCGCCTCCTCGCTCTCTCAGGATAGCCATAGTACCCCGTCAAACGCCAATCCCCCCTGTTAGCATCATGGACAATGGCATCAATGAAATTTTGAGAGTACTCGCGGACTTCCAAATTAACACTATTCTTCCATATAAGAGAAAGGCCACCACTCCGCCCTAGAGCATCCACCGAAAAATAAGCATCAAGACCCACCCTTCGCTTCACAGTTTCAAGCCGCAACCCATGCACCAAAGTCTCCATCAAGAACACAATATCAGGAGTGTAAGCCCGGCACAAGTCCCGTAGGACACCAACTGCTCGAGGGTTGCCAAGCCCTCGACAGTTCTAGCTAAGGATTTTCATGGTGTGCGGCAAGGCTGCCTTGCAGCTCCCGCCGATCCTCTGCTCATTAAAATTGCACCAGAATCTGCTTGTGAAGAAACTGATGAATCAGATGTTTGCATCCTGGGCCGTTTCTTCCCTTCATCTTGTTGAATGGGAAGGGTTTCCTCATGTAAGCCCATCTCATGATCCAATGTCGCGGGGCCCTCCCCAACATCTGCGTCTGAGTACAGTGCACCACTCCCACTTTGCCTAGGCCCTCCAACACCAGCAAAACCTGCCATACTTCCGTCCTGCCCAATCTGTCCTACCCCAGCTGAAGTGCCTCCTAAAATGTCACCATTCCCTTCCCTCAACCAGGCACTCACCTCCTGCCCTCTTCGGCGAATCCCTGCCCGTAAGGAAGCCTCCCATGCTAGCTGAAGCTCCTGGCCTCGACGCTCAATCCGAACCATACAAAAACTATCATTATGGCCGAGCCTATCACAGAGAAAGCAAAAACTGGAATCCTATCATATTTGAACGTAGCATAAAAAACATTACCCCTTGGATCCACAATTTTCTTCCTTCGTTTCAAAGGCTGCCTAACATCCATGGTCACCCGGATCCGCATATAATCAACAGTACCCATTTGGACAGCCTTAGCATCATATTGGACAAAACGGCCAAGAAAATTACCAAATTGCATCGCAATCTGCTCAGATACAAAACCAGCCGGTAACTGATGCACTTGCACCCAAAAATCTGACAGTTCCAATGACACATTGGCTGGGTTGTCCCCCTCCTGAAGTCTATGAAGAATAAGCAGATGTCTGTTGAAAGTCCATGGTATGCCATCCATAACCCAATCGACATCCTCTATATAAAAGAAACGGAAAAGGAATCGCTTCCCCCTAACCTCAGTGATATTCACCCCTCCCATTGGATGCCAAAGGTCTGCCAAAGCATTCCTCATAGCTTGAAAATTAATCGGACTAGCTGTGAGAAAGCGTCCTACCAGGCACAAATCATAGCCTACTGCCCCCACTCCTGCAACCTCACCATGTTGCCACTCATCCTCCTCATCATCAACCAAAGACAAATTCGCAAGCTGTTGATCCATACCAGAGAACAATCACAAAGAACCAAAAAAAACTAGAAAGGACAAAGCCACTAAGAGCTTACAAACGACAAACTTGAAAGAAAGATTGAAACTGTGGGGTTATTCCATACTCAAGCCCCCATTAATCCGCCTGCCACTAAGATCTGGAAAATTGTGGCTAAGAAACTAAGTATAACATCAGATCTGTGAGTGCGACCAGTTCCTAAAAAATAAACCTTTCACAGTCGAAACTCGGGAGAAGTCGAAATCTGAGAGTGCCAGGAAATCACCATAAACCGGTGAAGAGAGAGAAAGTCCCCGTGAACTCGACGATTTGATCCTCAGCGAGCATCAATAGATACTGCAGAAGAAGAAGAGTATGAAAGTGATAGGAGACAGCGATGACGATGCGATAATGTTGGATGCGATGAACCCCGGATCTCTCAGCAAGCACAAAATGTTAGTGATTTCTAACACCTTCGTGGGGAAGTAGAACAAAAGGACCATAAAGAGACAAATCAACCAAACCAGAAATAAGGGCATGGACCCTTGAGATGGGACTTAACACAACTTAATACAATGGACATGCGGCAAAAAAAGTTCGTACAAAAGAAAGGGATGAAGACCTCCCTCCTCCAACCCCTGTTGTTCCGCTATAATGCGGAGGTCACAAGAATTTCTGAATCTAGCATGGGCACAAGGGACTTTGATTGGCCAGAAGAAGAACCCATAGAAATAACAGAGGGTGATATATCGATAATACAAGGAAAATTTGGAATGGGAATAGAATTGTCCAACACATTCAAAGAAAAATTAGACAAAGCATGGGCAAACGCAATAGTGATCAAACTCTTAGGACGCAGAATCGGATTTAACGTGCTTAAGTCCAGATTGATCACAATGTGGAAACTTACAGGTCACATGAAAATTGTCGACCTAGACAATGAATTTTACCTTATCAATTTCATGGAGGAGGAAGACTACATCCAGACTCTTACACAGGGACTATAGATTATTCCTGGCCACACCCTCTCGGTTCAACCATGGCACCCAGACTTTTGGCCTTCCACAGGAAAAATCATGCATGTGATAGTGTGGGTGAGATTCCCTGATCTCTCTGTCGCCCGGTATCGCCCCTCGATTCTCACCGCCTTCGGCAACTTGGTGGGTCACACAGTCAAAATTGATAGCAATACATAACAAACTCACCGGGGCAAATTCGGGAGGGCCGCTGTGGATATCGACCTCAGTTCCCCTCTTAGATCCATTGTCGAATTAGACAGGGAACTCATAAAGGTAGCCAAATCTGTTTCAGCTGTGGCATGGTCGGACATGGAGCTTTGACTTGCCCCGCACGACCTTCAGTTCAACCCGACTCTGCACCCACATCAGAAGGCTAGACGATGAACCCCCTTCCAACCAGTAGCAGAGAATTGTCAACAAGAAATACCGGTCAAGTGGGGTTCGGGACATGGATGCAAGTATAGAGAAGGCCTCGCCGGTCGCTGCCCACCCTAACGGTACTCAGACAAGACCGTCACACCAACGTCTCCACCGTGATCTGCAGGGCTCGAGATACTCAGCTCTGTCAGAATTAGAGCCGTTAGAACCCAGTACGTCCCCTCTCCCAACGACTGAGGAACGTCCTCACCTCCCAACTTTCAATACGACGGTGCACAATCAAATCAGGGAAATATCCCTAAACCAGACGCAAATGAGGGAAACTCGGACGAAACGCTCGATGATGAATGGCAAAACTGGATCATTTAGCTATAATACCAAAACAGCAGCGCAAACCCTCCACCAATGTAAGGAAATGGACCAGCCCACTAACCCTCAGCCCATGGACCCGCAAGGTCACCTTCCATGCTAGCCCAAGGACCATTCCAGCCAACATACCCCAATGTTGTCCACTAAGCCCATTCCTCAAGAGACCCAAAGCCCGATAACTAACCACGTGGCCCTCTCGATCCCATCCCATGCAGAGGTGATACTACAAAACCAAACAATCATTCTGCCTATGCACAAGGAATTGGGTTGCAAGGCCATGGAGGAAGACCCCAATGAAGAAGGCCTTTATACAACCTCGACCTCGACCAACAACAAACATATGATACCTCCACCAAGACCACCTAATCCGGACCTCATTTCAGTGGTAGCAAATGAAATTACTAGCAAATCAGATACCCAGATGGAGGAGACCACACAGGAACAATTGATCACTCAAGGTCGAGAGCCAATTGACACGGGAGTCAACCCTCCCACAGAATATATATTCCTCTCTATCCCCCCTTTTTATGTCGATCTTAGTATGGAACTGTCAAGGGACTGGAGGTAGAACCTTCAAGCCAATCATCAAGAACTATATTCGCATTCATAAATCGTGTATGCTCGTTTTGGTAGAATCACGAATAAGTGGGGTCCGAGCGCTGAAGGTTATTAGCAGTTTGGGATTTGGCCACTCATTTCAGGTGAAAGCTGAAGGCTTTTCGGGAGATATCTGGCTTCTTTGGAATTCTAACATTGTGGTTCGAATATTGCTAGCTCGCTGACAATTTGTTCATGCCAGTATTGACTGGGACCAATTGTCTTTTGATTTCACTGCCATTTATGCTAGTCCTACATCTTGTTACAAAAATTTTTGTGGAAGTATCTGCGGCAAATTGTTAGGATCACTTCTAAACCTTGGGTGTTGGGCGGGGACTTAATGTCAAATTAGAGAGTATAGACAAACGTGGAGGGTCTCGACTCTAATCTATCGTCAATCCACACTTTAGGGACTGTGTGAACAATTGTAATCTTCACAATCTTGGATTTTCAGGTCCAAGATTTACTTGGAGGAGAGGGCAAACACTCGCTAGATTAGACCGGGCCTTCTGTTCCAACGCCTGGCATTCTGGTGTCCACAATACAACTGTGACTTACCTTCCTTTCCTGAAATCTAATCATCGGCCTCTCCTCATCACTCTTAATAATAACGCTTTTTCTCCTACTACAATTAGGCCATTTAGGTTTCAATCTGCCTAGTTAACTCATAATGGATTTGGTCAATTTGTAACAGTCCATTGGGAACCAAGCAGTTCTGACTTTAATGGCGCGATCAGAAAGTTCTCGGAAAAGCTTCAGCTTTGGAATACTAACACATTTGGCAACATTTTCCACCGGAAGAAGAGACTCATGGCAGGACTCGAAGGTATCCAGAAACAACTAGAAGATACAGACTCGACCTGCCTCCAGGATCTTGAGGAGTACCTACGGATGGAACTGGAGCAGGCCCTCTACCAATAAGAACTTTACTGGCACCAACAATCCAGAAGCCAATGGCTAGGACAGGGAGACAGGAATACAAAGTATTACCATGCAATCACAAAGACCAGACAAAGACAAACGAGGATTCATTCCTTGAAAGATGAAAATGGAAATGTGATTACAAATACACTGGGCCTCAAACGATTAGCACACAATTACCTTGAGGAATTATATATAGCCGAAACCCAGCAGCACACAAACCAGCAGTTACATGGCCATTTTCCTCCCCTCCCGCAGCACGCCAATGCTGATCTGGCCCGACCCCTCAATCCCGACGAAGTCATGATAGCTTTCTTCAACATGAATCCACACAAGGCTCCAGGATTTGGTGGCTTAACTGCTTTCTTCTACCAATCCCAATGGGATACTATCGGCCCGTCCTTAACTCTATTCATTCAGCGAATTTTTAGACATGAAGACCAAGAATCTAAAGTCAATCGAACCATCATGGTCCTTATTCCTAAGATTCCGTCACCCACATCAATTAAGCAATTTAGGCCTATTGCTTTATGTTCGGTGATATATAAAGCCATTATCAAGATCATTGCGAATAGGCTTAAACCTTACCTCGATGATCTGGTAGCTCCGAACCAATGCAGTTTCATTCCAGGGCGCTTGATTACGGATAATATCATCATCACCCAAGAAGTCATTCATACCATGAAAAGAAAATCGGGACCAAAAGGGATAATGGCTCTAAAAGTAGATCTTGAAAAAGCGTTTGATAGGCTATCTTGGAAATTCATTCAAGATACCCTAATCGATGTCGAGATTCTGGCGTTGCTAATTAATCTCATAATGAAATGCATTCCCACGGTCTCCATTCAAGTCAACTGGAATGGGGAACTCAGCGATGCCTTCAGATCATCCCGAGTTATACGACAGAGAGACCCCATCTCGCCTTACCTTTTTGTCCTATGTATGGAACGCTTGGGACACTCCATTACTCAAGCAGTGACATAAGGAAGATGGAAACCAATCAAGTTAAGCAGAAATGGACCACCTCTTACTCACTTATTCTTTGCAGATGATCTCATCCTCTTCTCCGAAGCCTCCACCGATTAAGTTTTAGTTATCCAGGACATCCTTAATTCTTTCTATGATAGCTCGGGACAATGAGTCAGCAAAGACAAATCCAGGTGCTTTTATTCCAAAATTATTCCTCATCCGATGACTAAGTTGTTAAGCAAAGCCCTGAAATTCAAACAGACAAATGACCTCAGACGATATCTAGGAATTCCTCTACTACACGAACGAGCCAGTAAAAGAACATATCAATACATCCTTGATAAGGTTTATCAACGCCTATCCGGATGGTCAACCCATCTTTTGGCCTTGGCAGGACGCATAACTTTGGCCCAATCAGTTATCGTGGCCCTTTCCAGTTATACAATACAGACGGTCCAGTTACTGCGCAGTTTGTGTGATGAACTGGAGAAACTGATGTGACAATTTGTGTGGGGTGCGTCAAACGACAAAAAGAGGACTCACCTAGTCAAGTAGGAGGAAGTCTGCAAATCGAAAGAAATGGGGGGTCTTGGCATTCGAAAAATTCGCGAAACCAACGACACCTTATTAGCAAAATTAGGTTGGGTTCTGATTACCAAGCCTCATGCTCTATAGGTCAAAATTCTCTATGCAAAATATAGTTTTGATGCCACCAATATCCCCACCTCTTTAGAGGCAAAAGGGGGGTCAATGATATGGAAGAGCTTAAAGGCAACTTGGCATCTCGTTCTACAGGGTATGAAATGGATGATCGGCAATGGTACTAGCACTCGCTTCTGGACCGACCCGTGGATTGCTGGAGTAGGACCCCTGCTTACCCATGTTACATCCCTAGTCCCTGCTTCCACTCTTAACCTCAGTGTCCATCAATTTGTGGATGCTGACAGTAATTGGCAACGGGGTGCGTTTCAATCATATCTTATGACATTGATTTGCAGGGCAATAGCCAGTACGTTTCCCTTAAAGCCCTACCTAGGACAGGATAAGCTAATCTGGGAAAATTTTGACACAGGAGAATTCACCGTAGCTTCCACTTATGCCATGCTCAGGGAAGAGGAAGATGCCCCACCTCATGGGGTTTGGAAGGAAATATGGCAATGACAAGGCCCCCAACGCATTCCTTCCTTCTTATGGGTCCTTGCACACGATCGGTTACTCACTAACCAACAACTCGTCCGTAAGCATTTAACTACGGACGGAGCTTGCTACCATTGTCGACTCGATGAAACCTCAATTCAAGTAGTGCGAGATTGCGACAAAGCTCGCCAAGTGTGGAACACCTTTCCTCCACACATAATTCCTCACGAATTCTTCACTATGCCAAATCGGGATTGGCTCATTAAAAATCTCCAACACCACCGACGAGTACTAGGGAAGGACTGGTCGATCCTTTTTGGAACTACTTGTTGGTTCCTATGGACATGGAGAAATAAGACCCTCTTCGATGAACATTTTACTTGGCCTTCCTCACCAAATTATCTCATTTTGTCTTATGCAGGTCTGATCCACAAGGCAGCTGAGTGGCAAAGTCGAGCTGGCACCGGTCCTTGCCCTCGCCAAAAGCAATTTATCGGTTGGAGCAAACCTCCTATGGGGTGGGTAAAACTCAATACAGATGGAGCAAGCAAACGTTCCTCGTCCTCAGCCACATCAGGTGGCCTTATACGAGATACAGCAGGCAACTGGCTTGGAGGCTTCGCACAAAACCTAGGATGGTGCTCATCGGTGTTCGCGGAACTCTGGGTAGTTTTTACTGGGCTCATACTCGCATGGAATTTGGGCTCAATCGTAAGCATACGGTTCTTTGACCCGTTAAGAGAGCTTGCATATTGAGAAAATTGTAGAAAGGCCTAAACCGAGTGTCTGTGAACAACTTCCTCAACTATCCTAGGAGGATCGGAGCTCGTTTCGGTATCAAAAACTGCTTTAGAACTTGGAATGGAACCGAAATCAGGTATTCCGCATTTCCTTTGTTTTTACCCTTTCATGTATGATCTTGGTACGTAATAGGGTTTGTGCTACATATTACACGTGGTATTAGAGTGGCTACGTGATCGGATTGACGGAAACGAAGGTTTTTTGGTTTCCATTCAATATGGTTTTCTCCAGTTTTTGATTCGTTTTTCGATTTTTTTAACATATATAATTACGTAAAAGTAGTATACAAAAGGCTAGCTATGAAAAACGGATCAAAAATGGGCCAAACGGAGCAAAAAATTGCATCCCAAGACGTGGAAATTGCCCTCCTCATTAGAGGGCTACACAATGCGCCCGACGTTGCTACAGGAGTCGGGGGAGAGGCGGTACGACTGGCGCGTGCATCGCTTGCCACCAAGTGGCACCACACGCATTGCACGCACCACATGCGGTGTATGTTCCCACAGGCATGGGGAAGCAGGCGCGTGCATGGCACGTGCCACATCCGGTTGGACGCGTAGACCGCAGGATTTGGGACATGTGTCAGAGCGTGCAGCACACGCATTGTACAGTAGGCACGTGGGCGGCGCGTGATGCACACGCGCCATACGCATGTAGCGCGCGTATGCGGTGCACATGCTGCTTCTGCCACGCACACCGACATGGTGCCCACGTCAACATACGACCTCTGCTACAGTGATTTAAAAAAAACACACAAAATTTTAGAAATTTCTATAAAGCTATCCCGAGGTGTTTTGGGTCAGTTTTCGGGTCAGGGAATTTTTTAAAGCGGTTTATAAAGTTTTTGGATTTATTACGTTGATAATTGGATTCTGGAAAAGTTTTTAAACCTTTTTTAAGCAAAATTTGAGTGCAATTTCATACACCAAACAGCACATAAGGGAGACACTTAAAGTTTTATGTCTCGTGCGATAGATTCGGTATTCGGGAAAATACGGTAGCACTCTTATTGAAATTTTTTATTTTTAAAATTCTCAAATAAAGTTTAAAGACAATGTTTTCAGTGTTAGTATGTGATTATTCAATTGTGAATCTAGTTTTTTCATTTATGACTGATTTTCACATACATTATGCCTATATAGAATGTGAGGATGACATAAAGTTGTATCCCTTGTGTGTGTGGACTTTCTAGGATACTGCTGAGAATCTAATCACCAAAATGGCCTTTCAAGTCAGTATTTTGGATTGTTATGCTCACATGTTTAGGGATATCTCTGACCTTATGTTTGGTTATTATGTCCAAAGGTGTTGGCCTTACATAATATTTTGAGATGTTTATAAAGGCATTTGATAGAGGAAAGTCGTTGCTTAAATGATATATTCACCCAAAGGTGGTAGTATCATGAGAGTTGATAGTTTGTACTCTGATCACTTTTATGTGGGGATCTAATCACATATATTATATATTCAGCCCAAAAGTGTTTCATAATATGTGTGATCGACTTCTCAATAGGGATACTACTTTAATGCTTTGAGTATCGTTGTTTTCCTGCATTTATACTGATTTTTACATTTTCTTTTCTATTTTTCAATCACCTTCTCAGTCAACAACAATGTCGTCACCATTGAAACCTTAAATGGTTTCAACTTCAAGAAGTGGAAGTGTTGGATCCCGATTTCGGAATCCAACTCTTAACAAAATATCTTTATACTTGAGCGTGGTTCCCTGAAATCTCTTCTTGGTCCGATACCAAACATGTTGGGCCCCATCTCGAACCATAAACGTATGCGTGAACCAGAGAAATCATAAAGCTTAAAGTCTCATACTTTTTCTATGTTCCTTTTTCCATAACACATCTCAATTATGTATATGTATTACAATTCATGATCAACATTCATCATTTCAACCTTATCCATACACAAGTTTATATTTCCACTC
>JAOTBA010000204.1:29324379-29341003 GCA_025629845.1 Erythroxylum squamatum | reverse complement strand
ACTCAGAATAATTTTTCAAACCTCCTAACCACGTTAATCCCAATAGAATTGTCTTAGGCCCAATTACCGGGAATGATTATGAATGCATGAACAGAAATTTCATGTGCACAAATGTGACTGTGTAATAATCCTATTATACATGAGCAGTCCTATGTACTCTCAATCTCGCCCATCCTATACCAATTTACCATTTTACCCTTCCAATTGAGGGTGGGATGTTACATTTAATGTGATTCAATTGTGCTTCGTTGAGTCTCCTGCTTCAAACTATCTGCTTCTTTGTTCAAGTTATGAAATACTTCAATAGCTATGTCACTAAATTTGTCATTGTTCTACTTAAAAATTCACATTTTCCAACCTGAAAGATCATTAATAATTATTAGCCAAAAACATTAAACATATATATAAACAATATTAACTTATCAACAAAAAAAAACTCGTACCATATTTGGGACATCCACAAAATCTTCTTCCTAGTTTTTTTTCACTCTATGAAGTTCTTAATGAGCTCTTAAACCATAATAACACACCACATTATCATTATTTAAATTTAATGTAGTGTTAGTTGAAGACGTCACATCCATATCATTGGATAGTTGTTGCAAATTTATATTAATACTCTTACTTCTTCTAATCAATGGTCGAAACAGTATATCAACAATCTCCAATAATGTTTTCTTATAAGTGGAAACAATATGTTAAATAACTCCATACACAAATCATTCATATATTTTCATATCAATGGTTGAAACAGTATATCAACAATCTCCAATAATGTTTTCCTATGAGTGGAAACAATATGTCAAATAACTCCATACACAAATCATTCATATATTTTCATATATATGCAATGAAGTTGAATGCATTTTTTTATTGGAATGAGTGGCATTTTCTCTTAGTTTTTGCATACAGTTTTTAGATTTTATATATATTTTACTCACTAATTTGTTTAGTTCCTTTGAATTTACATTTACAGTAGTTTCTGTTTAATTTGTAAATACAAAAATGAAAATGAAAGGAAATTTGGTTGAAAAAGACAGCTCAAATTTTGTTGGGAATGCACAGATTAGGCAGCAGCTTGAGATAGGTGAAACGACAATCCAGCAGGAAAAAAACACAACATGTAATGACACACTAGGGAGTAGTCCAAAACGCAGGGAGGAAAAGAACAAAATGCAGAAGCCAGCTACGAATGGGCTAGGTTTTAATTTGGAGGTTTTAATTTCACAAGGAGAGCTACAATGCGCAAAACACAGCATACCCACCAAAACGACGCACCATCAGGGGAGGTGGCAGCTCTAGCGGACGTACACGGACCAGGGATGCACCACTAAAACTACGCATGCAACGCTGGAGCATAGAGAGGGACGCATGTGGGGGGGCACCACCGAGATGCACGCAACGCACACATCTGGCTAGAGGGATAAGGCTGACGCACCAGTAGGGATGCACCACGTAGGAATGAACGACACATACAGCTGGGAGATGCATATCACGGGCTAGCGCACCACCAGGAGATGCACACAGCACCAAGAGACGCATGCAAAACACAGTGAGGCACGGATAAAAGGTGAGGCAAAAAAGGATCCCAAAACCCATTGGCCTTTGTTTATTACTTGGTTTCTCTTATGTTATTTGCTGCGTTTGATTTAAGTGGTTTTCATTCCACCATGAGTGAGTAACTTCTCTAAAACTTCAAGGTTAGGGTTGAAGCTTTTAGCTAGTTTCTGTGGATTAAATCTTGGTTTGATTTATAAGTATGAATTTCTTAGTTTTGAGATTAATTTTACCGGTGTTATGTTTGGCCAACCATTACTTGACATTATTTATAAATTGAGGAATCGATAGGTGAAAATTGATAACAGAACTCCAAAACAGTAAACTTATAAATTTCAGATTTAGACATAGACTGAATTTATGAGAGGAAACCCAGGTTAGCAAAGAACTTAATGGGTTATGCTTAATTGCTAGGCTACGATAGTAGATTAGGATTACTGCATAATACTCCTTTGATACCTTGAAAAAGGACCTAAGAAACTCTAGGCTTAACCTTCTATCAACCAGAATTCACCTCATAAATTGATCCAGGTAAAATCCATAGAAAACGCTAAAAGTGGAACCTTCCTTGAAACTTACCACATTCCAGTTGGATTAATCACTAGAGATATTCGCATATTTGTTTAGCATTGATTTTATTATTATTGATAGTTAAATTCCTTAATTTAAATCCCCATTCTTACACAGCTGCTTAGTCCAATTAATTGAGTAATCCAAGCCTAGTACTTACACAATCACTCCCTGTAGGACGATATTATACTATACTACTTGAGACCTGTGAACTTGCGGAGATCCATCAAGTTTCTTAGCGCTGTTGCCAGGGAGTAATCCCTGAGCAATATTAGGCGACTGATTGTTTGGTTAAATTGGACACTTTTATTTTATTTTTGTTTTGTGTTAATAGATTTTGTTAGAAATGATTTTTTTATTTGTTCTCTTTACTATCTACTTCTTATTTTGCATTTTCTGTACCTTGCGTTTGATCTTGCTAT
This sequence comes from Erythroxylum squamatum, assembly GCA_025629845.1. Classification (NCBI taxonomy): domain Eukaryota; kingdom Viridiplantae; phylum Streptophyta; class Magnoliopsida; order Malpighiales; family Erythroxylaceae; genus Erythroxylum; species Erythroxylum squamatum. The sequence continues at coordinate 29,338,454 of JAOTBA010000204.1, read as the reverse complement.
GTTATACTTAGTCTATGCGAAGGTTCATCAGTGTTGAAGAATTGTTATTTGATTCTGAAATCCAGAAGATAGCTAAGGCACTAAGGAAGGAAGCAAAATCTAGAAAAGCACGGGCAAAAGCATCCAATGCACAGCCTATACAGGAATGTCGGATCGAACCTAAATTTACTACAACTTTTCCAATAGAAGAGATAGTCGAATCGAAAATGGTTGAACAAAATTAGAGAATTATGAGGGACCATGCGGTCCCAGATTTTAGGGAGTTTTGCCCCAGTATTACAAGGCCCCCTGTGCAAGCAAATAATTTTGAATTAAAACCTGGCCTTGTACAGATGGTGCAGTAGAATCAATTCGGACGGTACCCAACAGAAAACCACATTATCCACCTGCAGCAATTTTTTGAAATTTGTGAAATATTGAAGCAAAACGGGGTGCCTGAAGATGCTATAAGGCTTTGGTTGTTCCCTTTTTCTATAAGAGATCGGGCTAAGGATTGGCTCTATTCACTACCACTTGGTTCGATCAACAATTGGTAAGAGTTGTCCAAAGCTTTTATGGCTCAGTATTTTCCACCTAGGAAGACTGCAAAGCTTAGAAGTGAGCTTACCTCATTTCAGCCTAAGGAAGATGAGTCTTTGTATGAAGCGTGGGAGAGGTATAAGGAGCTTCAATGCAAATGTCCACATAACGGTGTCCCGAAGTGGATGATTATTCAAATATTCTATAATGGAGTTTCTCTGGTTATACAAAGTGCGATATATGCTGTGGCTGGGGGTGAATTAATGGACAAGAGTAAAGACGAGGCCTTCATGTTATTGGAAAAAATTTCCTATAACAACTATCAGTGGAATAATGATCGGAAAGAGGTTAAGCAAGAGGGGAAGAGACCTCAAGGAGTCTTCGAATTAGATGCCTTTACCTTGTTGAATTTGAAATTTAAAGCTCTTTTAAGGAAAGTAGATAATTTTACCGTAGGTGCTGTGAGTAATGTGAATGCCTTATATGATCAGGATTTTGGGTTGAATATGGGTACAGAATTTCAGAACATTGGGCAAGAATTTGGGGCTGAACATATAAATTTTGTAGGAAATTATGGGCAGAAGAATCAAGGTGGAGCTTTATCAAACACTTATAACCCTGAATGGTGAAACCACCCAAATTTCTCCTGGTCTCAACAACCCAAGTCAAAATTTCCCTAAACAAAACCATTACCCACAACATCAACCGCATTACCAACAGACCCAGCAAAGACAAAACTGTGGCCCTCCAGGTTTCCCAAACTTCAGACAACAAGCTCAACCCTAGCCATATGAACTTAAGTCCAACCTTGAATCAATGATGGAAACCTTTGTGCAGAAGCAAGGAGACCTGATTTAGCAACTTACTACCCGAATGAACCAACTGACGGTCCATAATAAGATGTTTGAGACTCAGGCATCACTAAGGTTTGACAAGGGTAAGCTACCAGCACAACCAGAAGCTCCTAAGGAAACCAAGGCAGTGGTACTAAGGAGTGGAAAGATTTTGGAACTTATGGTGCAGAAGAACAGAGCTAAAAAGGAATCCGAAGGAATAGACCAGGATGCACAACCTGTGCAATCCAACGCATAGCTTGTGCAACAATCACCTGAGCCAGAAAAATACATACCACCACCACCATATAAGCCACCAATCCCATTCCCTCAGAGATTTCATAGAGCTAAGCTAGACCAATAATTTGGAAAATTTGTTGACATTCTGAAGAAGCTCTACATTAACATCCCCTTTATGGAAGCCCTTACCCAAATGCCTACTTATGCCAATTTCTTGAAGGAAATCTTATCCAGCAAGAGAAGGCTAGAGGAATATGCAACTGTGGCTCTTACGAAGGAATCAAGTGCCATTCTTCAAAAAAAACTCCCTTCCGAGCTTCAAGATCTGGGAAGTTTCTCGATACCTTGCCAAAGGAACCACGACAATTGGGAGAGCATTATATGATTTAGGGGCAAGTGTGAGCTTATTGCCGTTAACTATCTGTCAAAAATTGGACATTGGGGAGCTTAAACCGACCACCATATCATTGCAACCAACTGACGGGTCCATAAAATTTCCCATTAGGATATTGAAAAATGTGCCCCTCAAGGTTGGAAGTCTTTTTATCTCGGTAGACTTTGCTGTGCTAGAAATGGAGGAGGATACTAACATACCTATTATACTTGGGAGACCCTTTTTAGCTACAGCTGGACCAATCATAGATGTTAAGAATGGCCAAAAGACTCTGAAGGTGGGAGAGGAAGAAATCGAGTTTAATTTGGGAAAGGCAGTGAAGGCTATGGATGACAAGGATTCTTGTTTAAGGGTGGACCTTATTGACAAGCTGGTTGGTGCTGAATTTAGAAAATCCAATCCAAAGGATTCGTTGGAACACTGCTTAGTGAAGGCTGTAGCAACTGTAGGGGGTAACACATAATTTACAGAGAAAGAATCATAAATTTTTTAATTCGTACAGTTGCTCGATGCATAGCCTGTACAAAAATCTACAGAACCTGTGCAACCTGAAATGAAACTATCACCTAATTCGAACAAAGAAGAACCTCCAATTGTGGAATTGAAATCGCTGCCTCCTAACCTTAAGTATGAATTTCTGGGCCCTAATTCGACCTATCTAGTCATTATTAATGCTCTTTTAAGCCCTGTGTAGGTTGATAAACTTTTAAGAGTGCTTAGAGATCACAAGCAAGCAATTGGGTACAAAATTTTAGACCTGAAGGGAATCAGCCCATCTTTGCGCACATATAGAATTCATTTAGAGGATGACGCAAGATCTATAATTGAACATCAAAGAAAGCTAAATCCAAACATGAAGGATGTGGTCAAGTAAGACGTCTTAAAGCTATTAGCTCCGGGTATTATATACCTCATTTTTGACAGTAATTGGGTAAGCCCTGTCCCTTGTGTGCCCAAGAAGGGTGGTCTAACAGTTGTGAAAAATGAAGGTAATTAATTAATACCAACTAGGACAGTTACGGAATGGAGAATGTGTATAGATTATGGAAAATTGAACAAGGCCACCCGTAAAGACCACTTTCCTTTGCCATTTATTGATCAAATTTTGAAAAGACTTGTTAAACATGATTATTTTTGCCATTTGAGTTGTGTAATGCACCTGCTACGTTTCAGCGTTGCATGACATCAATCTTTTCGAATTTTATTGAGGAAATTATAGAAGTCTTCATGGACTATTTCTCTGTTTATGGACTAACATTTGACTCTTGTTTAGCCAATCTTGCCAAAGTTTTAAGCAGGTGCGAAGAGGTTGATCTAGTGCTTAATTGGGAGAAGTGCCATTTCATGGTACAAGAAGGAATAGTCCTCGGCCACTTGGTCTCCAATCGTGGAATAGAAGTGGATAAGGTTAAAACCGAAGTGATAGCGAATCTGCCTCCACCAACCTCAGTCAAAGAGATTAGAAGTTTCTTGGGACATGCAGGCTTTTATAGGCGTTTCATTAAAGATTTTTACCATATAGCAAAGCCTTTGACTAATTTGCTGAGTAATGATGTGCCATTCAATTTTAACCAATCTTGTCTTGATGCTTTTTGTATAATTAAGCAAGCCTTAACCTCACCACCTATTCTTCAACCCCTGTATTGGTCCCTCCCCTTTGAAATCATTTGTGATGCTTCGGATTATGCTGTGGGAGCTGTTTTATACCAAAGAAGGAACAAGGTGGCCTATGTGATCTATTTTGCGAGCAAGACATTGGATGATGCTCAAATCAATTATGTCACGACTGAAAAGGAGTTACTAGCTGTAGTCTTTGCAGTGGATAAATTCAGGTCATATATAGTGGGCTCGAAAGTGATAGTCTACTCAGATCATACAGCCATCCGCTATCTACTTGCGAAAAAGGAGGCTAAACCCAGGCTTATAAGATGGGTCCTTCTCCTTCAAGAATTCGACCTTGAGATTCTTGATAAAAAGGCAGCTGAGAATTGGGTCGCTGATCACCTCTCGAGGCTCACTGCAGATCAGAAGGATCCCCTTCAAGAAGAACCACCAATTAATGACTCCTTCAGTGACAAGCATTTGTTCTGCTGTGCAGATTTACCAGAACTGTGTTGTTCACTACAAAAAATTATTGCAGTAACATTACAAATTCCATGGTATGCTGACTATGTGAATTATCTTATTTCAGGAGTCTTGCCACCTGAATTTACTTTCCAGCAGAAGAAGAAGTTCTTTTCGGAGCTCAAGCATTATATATGGGAGGAGCCCTTTCTTTTTAAACGTTGTGGTGATGGGGTGATCCGAAGATGCTTACCAAGTGAAGAAGTAGGAGCTGTCCTGAATCACTACCATGCATCCCCTATGGAGGCCATTTTAGTTCTGAAAAGACGACAACAAAGGTTCTCCAAGCGGGATTCCATTGGCCTACACTTTTCAAAGTTGCAAGAAATTTTGTGCAAGCATGTGACAAATACCAGAGAGTTAGAAATATTTCTCGGAAACATGAGATGCCCCTTAAAAGAATTTTGGAGGTTGAACTTTTTGACGTTTAGGGGATAGATTTCATGGGGCCACTATCGTTTTCTCTTGGCAATAAATATATTCTTGTAGGGGTTGACTATATCTCCAAATGGGTGGAACCAATCGCTGCACCAACTTGTGATGCCAAGGCGGTCATTAGATTCCTCAAGAGAAATATTTTCACTAGGTTTGGCACAACTCGGGCAATTATCAGTGATAGGGGAAGTCATTTTGTCAATAGCTCATTCGCCAAGCATTTGAAGAAATATGGGGTATACCACAAGTTGGCATTGACCTACCACCCTCAGTCTAATGGGCAAGCCGAAATTTCAAATAGGGAGATTAAAAGCATCTTGGAGAAAATGGTTAACACTTCAAGAAAAGATTGGTCTTCGAGGTTAGATGATTGGGCCTATAGAACAACATACAAAACTCCAATTAGAACTACTCCATTCAGACTAAGGTATGGGAAATCGTGCCACCTTCCAGTCGAGTTAGAACACAAAGCATATTGGGTTATTCAGAAGCTTAATTTGAACTTCAAGGCAGCTGGAGGAAGGCATTTTGTAACATCCCGTCCCCATATTAAGGGTGAGGACCCAAAATTTCAGTACATGTGAGCTCAAAAAGAGACAAAGGAAATGCATTTTCTTGCTCATGCATCATGTTAGCATATGTGCACATAAATACTGAATGTTTGCACATAAAAAGTGGTACATGCATTCATTGACAACTTTCGAGAATAATTGATGTTAAATGTGATTTTATTGGAAATGAGAAGTTGAGGGAGTAGAAAGAGTGATCTTTTTATGAGTTGTGATAAGGAAAGATTTTGAAACCAAATTGGTAGTGATCTGGAAAATGTTCACTGAGTGTGCTTCGGTCTGTTAGCCATAACTTTTTCTCTAGTTATTTAAACAAGATGATTCTTAATGTGGATTAAATTAGAAACGTGTGGCTACATTTCTTATGAAGACATTGAATTCAATTCTATCTCTAAGAATCTTAAAAGTTGTCATGAAGTTAAGAATTGGGTGCAGTACATCAGTGTCTGAATGGAAAATTCATCTTCGGACTTTAGGGGCAAATTTAGGATTAATATAAATAGATTTTAGCAAAGTTCCTTCTGTAAAGTTGTAGATCTTTCTTTTATCTTTTCAACGGTATATAGTATGGAATTTCTGGACATCGGAGTTGAAAGTTATGATCTTTATAAGTGGAGATATTCTGGAGAGTGCAAAAGTAAGACGAAGTACTGTTCATCTAAGATGAAGTACTGTTCATCTAAGACAAAGTTTTAAGACGAAGTACTGTTCATCTAAGACGAAGTTTTAAGACAAAGTACTGTTCATCTAAGACGAAGTACTGTTCATCTAAGATGAAGTTTTAACACGAAGTACTGTTCATCTAAGATGAAGTCCTAAGACGAAGTACTGTTCATCTAAGACGAAGTACTGTTCATCTTCTGTCTTCTGTTTCATTTTTGATCCTTTAGAAAATAGAATTTGTCTTCGAGGTCTTCATGAAAGTTGTAGATCTCGAAGTCCTCTTTCTAATAGTTCAAAAAACGAGATCAATCCGATATTGTTTGTGAAAATTATGGAAATCGCGCCAAAATAGGTTCAATTTGATTGAGGTTATAAACATGGTTGCTTCTTTTGACCATAACTTCTTCTCTAGACCTCCAAATGACCTGATTCTTGAACCATTAGATTCGTAAGATTTTGCTATACATCTCCACTAAAAATCTTAGCCACTTTAAATGAAGTGAGAAAAATTGAGTGAAAAGCACGGGACGGGTATAGTGAGTGCGTTCTTAAATAATATGAACTGGTATTATCTCACTAAACATACTTCAATATTTTGATGTTTTCTGGATCATTAGAGGTCCAAATGAGATGATTTCTAATTTGTGTTAAACTAGAGGCATGGAGATACAAATGATATGAAGAAATTGGAATCTAATTCAGTCTCTAAGATGTTTAAATTCTAGATGGAAGTTGTGCATAGTACACTATTATAGGCAAGAGCAGTCCAAAAATGTTTGAAGTATATTTTTTTAATCACTGAACCAAATTGAATGATTTTGGAGGCATTAGAAACTTAAGACAATGGGGGATATTTTTTCAAAAAAACTATTATGTCAGAATGTTTAAGGGTACTGTTGACAAGACACTTAAGTATAAAAGACATAAGGCATAAATAGAAGGGCAAATGGGACAATTCTCAATCATTAAGGGCATAATTGGAAGAAGAAGTGTTGTCTTGCTTATAAATAAAGGAGAAAACGTGAACAAGAAGATTCTAGAGAAGCAAAATGCGTGGATGAGAAATGAGTAAGAAAGAGAAAGAGAGTTTGGTGGTTTGAGAGAAAAGAAGAGAGTTGAGCTAGGGTTTAACTCTTCTTCATCTTCAAGAAAGTTTTTGAGGTTGATCAAGAAAAGAAACAGGAAGAGGAAGGAAAGAGCTTCCAATTGAGCTAAAGATCTCTTCATTTGATGGAGAATCAAGGTAAAATCATTTTGAACCTTTTGGATTCTTGAGAGGATTCTAGTTTATGAAGTTTAGAAAATGCTTGGGTTTAAATGGTCTAGAATCAATTTTAGTGAATTTGCATTGTGAAATTTTTATGTGGATTCCTATTGAATGAGATTTGGTTTGTTTTAGGAAACCAAGAGAATCCTACCCAATAACAAAGGGAAAGACAATCTTGACTTGGAGTTTTGGCAAGCAAACTAGGTAGGTAATATATTTATGGTTATTGTGTAAATGGGCGATGTGCCTAAGTGTGTATATGTTTGAATTGCTAAACTATGAATGAGAATTTGGATATTATGAGATCATATGAGGTTAGAAAAGAGATGACAAGAAATTAAGTTATGATATAGAGTAACCAAGTGTTCTTGAGATGTGAGCTTATGAAAAGGATAAAGATTGAAAGGAGAATTTAGAATGATCATGTACAAATGAAGTGTAAATCCAAGTTCAATTAGACAAATATGAATCATGAAATGGGAATGAGCATAATATGTGTTCTATAACATATACCCGAGATTGTCATTGAGCATGTATGGTACATAGTCCATTTATTTAATTGTGAATAAATGAATGCTTATACATGTGCAATTATTGACAGGTGTGAATTGGGTATTGCATAAATTGTGATGTGCAGGTTAAATATCTGCATACAGGCGTATCCAGAATTTGGAAGCAAATGCTAATCTGGAGCGTACTGTGAGTAGACCAAGATGGTCCCATGTCATTGATTGCTTTGTTTGAATTTTGTTTTAATTGGTTACTGGATGATGTTATGAATGTGATGTAGGAATGAGTTATTAAAGTGCTCCTTGTATGTGAACATGACGAAATAAGTGCTTCAAAATGTGAAAATTATGAATATGCATATGAATGCAAAAGTGTGCTCAGCAGTTCTATTGAATGCCGGACTCAGGTTCAATGAATGTGAGTTTTTGATTTAACATCTTATGTGGTATGACATGATCAGTATGTGATGCATTTCACAAAATGCATGCTCAGATAAAGGCATTGTGACTTGAGTAGCCAGTTTGAAGCGCTTCCATGTAGAGCTTTGATTCGTGAACTCTGATTCTGTTCATAGAGCTTTACTCCGTGAATTCTGATTCTGTACGTAGAGTTATGCCCCGTGAACTCTGTTCTGACTGAGCCCTATGGGCCAGTATTTGTGTAAGTGATTGGCACTCAGTCATAACAACAAGAATGAACACAAGTCTCATGCATTTAATATTATAAGACTGAAGATCATGAATGGTTTCCAAGGTGATATTGAATGACTATGTGACTGGGTGAGCCATCCATGTTGGTCACTCACTGAGTTCGCAAAACTCACCCAAAATTTGCAAATATTTTTCAGGATCAGAAGAATACCCCGTTAGGCCAACGGGAGTATGCCTATAGCTTTTAAGTGAAGGATAGAGGTCGGGATCAGTTCGCGTCTGCATTTGTGTTTTTACCATTTTGCATTGAGCTGTATCTTGCGCAACTTTTTGTATAAATTTGTGTTTCGAAATGGCTCAAGTGTTTTGGAATTGTGAAAGGGCCCGAATGGCTATTGAAAATTGTGTTAAGTGAAAATGTTTATGAATGAATATGAGCCCAATGTGAGTTTCAATTTCTGCAAATATATGTAATTGATTTCAAGAAAAAAAAATTTATACATATTTCTGAATGATTAAGTACTTTAGCACGCCACCCGCGCAGAGCACGGACTCGGATATCACCATCGATGTCGGGTTCGGGTCATTGCGGGAGTGGGGTGCTACACTTGAGACATCCCAACACATGTGACACTTGTTTCCTTATATATGAGATTGATATTTAAGTTTTTCATGTTGTAAAAGGAATAGTCATAGAAGATTCATTGAGTACTTATATTTGTCAAGAAGACGAAGAAGAAGAAGAAGAAGAGATGGACAATTCTATTCTAATGGAGGGCGTGGCATATTTAGAAGCTAATGAACTTATGAGTAGGAAGAGGAACTTTTAGCAGACTAAGAGAATGAAGAAGAGTATAATAAGCCTTCATTTTAGGTGCCTCTAGGGTGAAGAGCTCAAGTAAGAAGTCTAGGTAGAAGACTCACAAAAAAGTAAATACTAAGATGTAGCTAAATTAATTAGTTATTTTAATTTGCTAGCTTTTAAGATCTTTAACAATAGTTTTATTATATTTTTAATTAATGTTGGAATTTTTCTTAATTTTTAATTCAAAATTAGTTTTAAAGTCATGGATTTAAGTATATTTTGATGTTTTTTAATTATTAGATTATCATTATCTTACCTGGGATAAGATTTGGTTAAGTTTTATAAGTTATATAGGCAACATTAGTATCCAAAGTGGATCCATGTTTTTCTGTGATGCCCGAACACCCCCCAGGAGGATGGGATGCACGTGTGCCACTCACACAGAACATAACAAAACACAACAAATAGAACACACAAACAAAACCGAGCATAACATAACAGAGTCGAACAGAGTAAACCGAAGCGAAAGCATAGCATTCAAAATCTTCCGTTGGAAGCAATTTAGAACAAACATACATAATATTACACTGAACTTAAAACAACTTGTTCCAAACCGAAACCAGCCTGAAAATAGTTATTACAAACTTACAACAATTCAAATTTATACACTTTAGAAACAAGTCAAAATAAAATCAAAAATACAATTTTATTAAATCAAAACCTAGACTACATTGGCCATTGTAGTTGACTTATCCCAGTCTTTATAAACCTCACTCTGAACCTACACGGGGCAAATTCACCGTGTTAATCATATAGCTTAGTGAGTAACAACTAATCTATGCATGAAGTGACAACTCATCATACTGAATCATGTAACAATATAAACATGAATTAAAAGATTGCTTTAACAATAAATCAAACATAATGCATTTCAGAATAGATTTTATAATTAACAGAACTGAATATCACAAGAGGGTATAAACCCTTCAGAATAAGAATACAATTTTTTTATGTCAGAATCAAACATATATCAGAATACAAAATCAAACATATATGCGATTAAATTTTCCACAATTTAAACGCATATATAAATCCATTTTACCCGGAAAATGTAAATGAATGCATGCACAATTTAATTGTATGTGTCAAAATTCATATGCACATATCAGCGAATACTCAATTATGCAAAGCATACAGTGCACTGAAATTTCTCAAGTTTCTAACCCCTAACATGGGGTGTTACATTTTCTATATGAAAAAACGTACCTATATGTTTTTAGAGAGTAAGCCATCAATTAAGGTAACCTAGTGGTGGATTGGTGATTAAAGATTATTAATGGAATTAGATAGCACCATCATTCTTTTATTATTAAGAGAGTACTAGTTATCATAATTTCCCTCTTTCCTATTATTTTTTAGTTTTTCATTATTCTTGTATGTCATGTATATTGGGGATAATGCACAAATCAACTGTAAGGATATATTCAAGTTGGCGAGAACTAGGGAGTGGAATGTGAGAGACATAGATCATGTTCTTTGTATAAAAGATGAAGTAGGGTGGGTGCTTGTGGCTAAAAATGGAGAAAAGATGGAAAAGATACATCTATAGCCTTTTTAATGAAGTCATAGTGGAGAAAATCTCTTTAGGTGATCTTAGCAAATTTGAGAGGTATCATAACATTACTTCTTATCAGCAGATTATAAGGGAAGAAATTAAAAGAGGTTTGAGGGAGATGAAGAGTGGAAGGGTAGTAGGTCTTGATAAGATGCCCTTAGAGGTATGGAAGAGCCTAGGCAAAGAGGTTCTTACTTGGCTGGCCAAGTTTTTTAATATGATCTTTAGATGACTTAGTCACACCATGAAGTTATGAGAGAAGGTGATTGAGAAAAGAGTGAGAAAGGATGCACCTATCTCAGAGAACCAATTTGGTTTTATGCCAGGAATGTCCATGACAAAAAATTTACATCTCCTTAGGAGATTAAAGGAATATTATATGCAGATAGTGTAACCTACACAAGGTTTTTATTGACTTAGAGAAGGCTTATGACAATGTACCCAAGGAAATAATATAGAGGTATGTAGAAATTAAGAGATTTCTTATAACCTATATACGTACTATAAGGGATATATATAAAGGTGTAAAGACTAAAGTAAGGACAATAGGAGGAGATAGAGAACATTTTCTATAAATATTGGGCTACACCAAGGTTCCTCATTGAGCCCTTTTTTATTTGCAGTAGTGACAGATGAGCTCACCAAAAATATCCAAGGGGATGTGCCTTTGTGTATGTTGTGTTCTGATAACATTTTTTTCGTAGATGAGATAAAGAGGTTGTTAATGTTAAGTTGAAACTTTGGAGGATGATTGACTTAGATTAGTTTTTCAACATTAAATTAACTACAAGTGCATGGTGTAGCTATAGCTAGCATAGGCAAGTATAGGTCGAATCTCACAAAGACAATGATTATTAGTAATTACCATTATCCTATTATATTGTATACAAATTGATTGTTGGTTTTCAACAAAGAAAATAATACTAAATAGATAAAATAAAGTAGGAAACAATAATAAGCAAAGAAAAAAGGAAATCGCCTAGAAAACAATCAATATCAATAATTAATATTTAGGAGATAAATTCCCCTAAATTTAGATAATTACCCTTTTATTATGCAATTGTTTTATTTACTGTTAGATCGTGGAAATTGCTATCTTATTATAATAAACTACTAATATCTAATCCTAGGTTTATTAAGAAAAAATATTTAGATTAAAATTTCTAAGATTGTTTTGTCAATTTGTGAATTCCGCTATTAGGTTTGACCCTAGCCTAGAGGATTTATGTTGAACCTATCTTTTGGTTTGTAGTCAACTTCTTTCAATTATGGTGTATTTATTCATACATATGATTTATCTATCTCTATGCTATGAAATCAGATTATATACTAATATTTCAGATCTGTTAGAAGATATATAAAACACATAATTCAATTATAATAAATAAATCAAAACAAATGCATTAAATAAAAGAATCAAAACATATTGAAACAACAACTAGGGTTCATCACACATATGTTAGAGTAGTGCTTTAAAGGCAATCACCTAGCACTTTTTTTACAAACTTTATTTTTATTAATAAAGAGAAAGGCAATTTTTTTATTAATTTGATGTTCGTTTATATATGAATTGATGCCGATCTTAAACATAGCATAAAGGAAATCATAATGAGATCAGATAATGGGATTCCTATCATGTGCAATTATGTTAGTATCTAAATAATCCCTAGTCATAAGATTAATAAGATAGGACATTATTAATCCGGATAAACTAGCATATGTTATACTCCTTGAATTGATCAAGTAGTGGATCTCACAAACTGTAAGCATGAGATGTTTAGAGTTAACATGCAGATGCTTACAAGAGTAGTAAGTACATTAGAAGACCCACTATGAGATTATCATATGGATGATCTATCAAATGCCAATGATTAATCTCAACATAGCAATGGTGCAAATATCCTTAGACTTGAGGTACTCAAGGATATCTTGTATACTGATCATGTGTTTTGACATCGTTTCTTGTTGCCTCAAGATGAGGTCGTTCATAAGGTGGTGATTGGGTACAGCCATAGGTATTCGAAGGTAATTGGGTAGCCAGTAAAGGATTCACCACTCCTAAATAAGGAGATGATACCCACGGTCTCTTATTGAGGTCATTACTTAGGAGTCTCTAGCCAAAGCAGTTATATGTCATGAAGAGAGTCTTCAATGACACATAAAGTAATGAGATTCCCAGGATAAGAACTAACATCACTTGGACTAGATATGACGTAGTCAGTCTAGTGGGAGTTGCACATAGCCCATACTTTGAACCAAGTGGGGTATAGTATAGTGAAAGCACGAATTGCATGGTAATTGTCTATAGAAAGATTTGTAAGTCAGATAACTAACTATCGAAGAGTTCGTGTGATAATCCACTTATATTCCGGTAAATTGGCATCATGAAATGCTTCATGATTTTCTTGAATTAAGAATTAATTCAAGCGCCCAAAATAATCGGGAATCTAAGGGTCATACGTATAAAAGATCAGATGAAAAATAAAGTGTGTATGATGTTTTTAATTAGGCCATGATTGTGGTTCATAAGCCACGATCATCACCAAAGGCGAGGTTGTCAATTAAGTAGGCCATGAGGAGCGACAAATGATACATAAGTGAGTTCTTCAGTTATGTATATGAGGTCTTTCAGTAAATAAAACACTCTATTGAGAGGACAGATGTTGCGCCCCGTTTTCGAAGCCCTTGGGCCCCGTTTCTGAAGTCTAACTATCCAAAATCGTAGAGCGTGAGAGGTCTTCCTTGTAGGGTTAAGCCATTGTACCCTAATTAGCCATAATCGGCTTCTCATCATTCTTATTACATCTTTAGCCACAAAGGCAAGCCCACACAACAAAACACAAAAATCACAATTGACTCTTCACACTTGTAGCTCTTAGTCTCTAGGTTATTTTGGAGTAAGAACCAACTAAATCGGAGTTCTATAGCTCAAGACATGCTTAAGAAACCAAAGGATGTTCATGGCCCAAACATGCTCACTCAACATGTAGCGCCCCCTTACCATGGGGTACACACTGGGACGCCCGCAGGTCATTCCGGTACATATCCTACGACAAGAAGGAACTACAAACAACCACCACTATATTCCACATGGCATCATAATAATAACATCAATATAAAATCACAAACTTTTAAAACCAAACTATTTTCCATTTCATTCCTCAAAAGCAGTAATTTACACGACTGTCACTCTGTACCATTTGTCCATAATTTAAAAAAAACTAGTACAAACTACTATATAACAAAGAACAATACATCAGTCCTAACTAGGTCATCCAAAGCTTCCCAGCTGACCGACCTGTGAGCCATAACCTCTCTCGCCAAAATGATCTACGCGGCTCGAACAGTCCCTCTGGAGCTAGGGGTCTACTCTTGATCCTGAAAAATAGGTTGCAATTTTGGGTGAGTTTGCGAACTCAGTGAGGAACCATCATCGATGGTTCACCCAATT
>JAOTBA010000204.1:29305146-29324279 GCA_025629845.1 Erythroxylum squamatum | reverse complement strand
TCTTCTCAGAAAAGCTCTACTGATAAAAGCTCTACTGATAAAAGCTTTACTGATAAAAGCTCAACCAAACGGGCCCTTAGAGTGATGACTCTTGGTAACTTTTGGGAAGGAGTTTGATCGAGTGAATCCATATTTTGGTCAACCATCAATAGAAGTGTGTCTACTGCCCTTATCACCTCCTCTTTTGTTACCATAATGTTATTAAGAAGAACTGACCAAAATGATTAAGGTTATATGTCATTCTTGGTTGTTTTAAAATCCTAATATTTGATGTTTAATTGATATGTGCATATTATAGTATGTTTTCTAAATATTTGAGTGTGTTTCAAAGTGTTTTCTTAGTTGATAATTATGTGTTAATTGTTTATTGTTAGTGTTTTTATTTGTTTAATTGTTTGATTGTTTTAGAGTAAGTATTTGATCTAAATATTATGTTTCAAGAGTTGTTTGATGTGTTTGTTAGTGAGTGGAAACAAAAAAATTGAAGAAAAGATGAAGAAAGACTTGAAGAAGAAGAACATGCATAGTCGTGCTTGCAAGCAGTAAGGAGATGAACCCTTTGGCACAATCGTGCATGCAAGCAGTATGGGGATGAACCCTCTGACACAATCGTGCTGGCATGCATGTGGTGATGCATGATCATGCATCCTTAATGCACGATTGTGCCCAAGCAATTTTCAGGTCACAAGATTTTTGTATTGTTGACATTTTGGGGCAATTTTTGGAACTAAAAATAAGTGGAAAAACCCTAGAAAGAACACTAGAAAGCTTAAGATTATAAAAAGAAAAAGAAAAACATCAAAAAGTAGGTTACATATCATAAACAAGGAGATCAAAGGTAGAAACATCAAGATCAACTTCAAATTTCCAGAATTTCCATATCTATCTTCAAGCTATTTTCTTTCTTTTCTGTTCTTATATTTCATTGTCTTGGATGTTAATTCTGATTAGTGTTGTGTTGAACATGATTATGGATTTTTAAATCCATATTAGGGTTTATCCTTGAATTCTTTTGTATAAATTTGTCTTATTGAATTCCATATATTAATGCTTTGTGGTATTTGTCATGCTTATACTTGATAAGAAATCGAGAGATTAAATCAAAGTTATATGTGATAAGTTGCACAACGAGATTTTGGTACCTTAATAGACCTATAAATATCAAATCAATAAATGAAGATAGATCTTAACTGTGAGTTAATTATTTTTAGGATTGCTTCAAATCTAATTGAGTAGTTAGGAGTAGTTTTGTGAATCGAAAAGTTGCAATTCAATTGTTATCTATTTCAATTCAGATTACTTGATTAGATATTGAAAAAGGATAATAAAAACCTTAGGATATCTAGGATCAAGCATAATTGAATTAACAAGATATAGGGAAGACAAAGCAAAGATAGAATAACCCCTACATTTCTACTATTGATTAACTTCGCTCTTAATGCTGGCTTCACTTATTCAATTGTTTAGTTTTATTAGTTTATTTTATCTTTATTTAATTATTTTGATTCAATTAATTCAATCTTTTATCACTTTAGACAAAATGCATTCAAGTTGTTAAGTGACTAATCCAATCATCATGGAAACAATACCTTGTGTACTACAATATATGATCCATATACTTGCGATATTGCATACTTTAAAATAAGAAAACATTAATCCCTTTATGAATTTTCTAATTCAATTATGTTTATTATGTAATCAGTACTTTTTGTATGTTAGAGTAGTGCTCTAAAGGCAACCACCTTTAGCACTTTTGTACAAAATTTATTTTGAATAATAAAAGCGAAAGGCAATTTTCATTAACTTGATGCTCATTTATCTATGAATTGATGTCTATTGTAAATCGAATTAATTAAGTCCATGATACATAACATAGCATGAAGGAAATCATGATGAGATCATGATAATGAGATTTCTATCATGTGCAATTATGTTAGTATCTAAATTATCCCAAGTTATAGGATTAATGAGACAGGATATTGTTAATCCGGATAGACTAGCACATGTTATACTTCTTGATTTGATCAAGTAGTGGATCTTATAAAATATAAGCATGAGATGTTTAGAGTTAACATATGGATGCTTATTAAGAGTAGTAAGCACATCGGATGACCCACTATGAGATTATCATATGGAAGATCTATCAAATGTCAGTGATTAATCTCATCATAGCAATGGTGCAAATATCCCTAGACTTGAGGTACTAAAGGATATCTTGGATACTGATCCTGTGCTTTGACACCGCTCCTTGTTGCCTTAAGATGAGGTCGCTCATAGGGTGGTGATTGGGTATAACTATTGTATTCAAAGGTAATTAGGTAGCCAATAAAGGATTCACCACTCCTGATAGAAGGAAATGATACTCATGACCTCTTGTCAGGGTCATTATTCAGAAATCTCTGGCTAGAACAATTATGTGTCATGAAAATAGTCTTTAATGACACATAGAGTAATGAGATCCTTAGGACGAGAACTAACATCACTTGGACTAGATCTGACATAATCAGTTTAGTGGGAGTTGACACATAGCCCATACTCCGAACCAAATGGAGTATGGGATGGTGAAGGGATGAATTGCACGATAATTGACTATAAAAAGGTTTGTAAGTTGGATAATTAACTATCGAAGAGTTCGAATGTTAATCCACTTACATTCCGATAAATTTGCATCATAAAACCTTCATGATTTGCTCGAATTAAGAGTTAATTCAAATGACCAAAATAACTAGGAGCCTAAGGGTCACACGCATAAAAGATCGTATGTATATAAGTGAGTTATTCACTTATGTACACATACATTTTTAGCCAAAAACACACTCAATAGAGAGGCTAAGGGTCCAAAAGGGTTCTGGAAGTTGAGAGAAGTGATCTTGAGATTTGTTCATGCAATTTTAAGCAATTGTTGCATGGGATTACTTGCATGTAACTTGGTCTTGATCTAACTCTCATTTGAGCATCTACTTGAACTCATATTATTTGGTGCTCTAACTACTCTTACATACTAATTTTTATTCATCTTTGCGTGCTCTCTAGAGGCCAAGGAAGTTGTTTGGTGTTTGCTACAACCTAAACAAGGAGACGATTCAATAAAGGAGGAGTATTTGTAAGGTACATATGCTGTCATTTCATGTTCTTATAATCTATTTATACATGCACATAGATTCTGAATTTTCTGGGGATGTCATAGGGTTGAAATTTTGATTCCGACACTTCCACTGCCTTGCAATGTATGTGATGCATGGACCCATGGCTCCCTAATATTGTAGAAACTAAATTATGTTGTCATAAGGTACCCTTAAGTCAAACATGTGGATACTGTCCATGCTTACAGTTTTGGTGATTTTTATTTTGTAAAGAGTAGTTATGATTGAATTCGCTATTGCTTTGAGTACTAAGAACTAGTATAATTTTATGTAATTTCTTTTATTTCAAGATATTCTTTAATTAGTCATATCCCACCTCTTTTTAATTTAATACTTATCTTTGCAATAAGCATTACCAATGCGTTTTCATTGCATTTGGTTTGATATCATATAATTATAACTGCATCAAGATATGAAAATTTGCCTTAAATAGGTGCAAATTGTAATAATTTAGAATCTTTTAAGTTATTAGTGTTAATAGATAATATGTAAAAGGCAATATTGTTTGTGGTTTATATGGATAATTAATAGAAGGTTAAAATTTCCTTCACTTGTTACTTTCTTGTTATTCATAATATTTTAATTCAATATGTTCTATGTTCCTTCATCTAAATTTTTAGCTCATTTTCTAATATTTCTTTTCAATAGTAGATCTTTGGGATTAATTGTGGTTGGTAGCCAATTCCACTAATAAAAGTAGTAACTTCAATTGTTTTAAGAAAGCATACAGGAAAGCTACTATATATGTTCATCCAGATAAACATTTATATCATAATTGCTTTTGGTGATCTTAAATGTACATTACTATAAGAGGGGAGCTTACAACTTAAAAAAGGTGATCTTTTTGAAGCCCCCTCTTCCTGTTTGAGGATGTTGTATGTAAGAGTCCAATGAAAAGTTCTTAATCAAGATGTATGTGATGAGTCATTAGCATACCTGAGTATACTATTAACTATTTCTTAGAAATTTTTTCTTTGAGGATATTGAACTAGTATTTAGTGGACATTTTATAGATGCTCTTCTAATCATTAACTTCTTTTATTAATTATCTCACATGATGATATAGTGATATAATTAATATAAATATAGGTAGAAATACGATATATGTAGCTTTTATTGCTTATACACTTGGTATGTGCTTTATATCGAAAGAGTATAAAGGTATTGTTCCTAGATTTAAAAATTTTATTTGATGATGTTTTCATAATTTAGTAGAAGCTAAAAGCATATATTCTCAAATTTGTTGAGAGAAGACATTATGTTCAATGGTAAAACAATAGTAGTATTTTCTATTGTTATAATATGGAGTATATTTAATACGTTTTATTCATATAGTTGTCATTATCCTTACTTCTTTTTTATATTCCCTATATTGCTTACTCATATTGTTAAGGATAATCATTATCACAATAACAATTTGTTGATATTTATTATCTTATTCTTTGAATTTATCTTTTTTGTTTGAATTTCTTAAAGATAATCATCATGACAATCTCAATTTGATATTGTGATGATAATTATCCTTAACAATATTAGTCTTTTTTCAAATATTTTATATAAATAGTCTTCATACTCTTAGTAAAGTCATTCATTCAATATAAAAATATCACACATTATTATATTTTTATATGGTATAAAAGCCTATTTTTTCCTATTTATGATAACAACCTCTTATAACTCATAATTTGTGCCAATAACACTAGCCTTTTCCTTCCTTCTCTTCCTCTGTGCAACATACTTTTTCAGTTAAATTGAATTCCAAAGATTACTTGACAAGGAATATTTAGTTTATTCCCCTTCTAAATCACCAACGTCTAGATAACTTTAGTTATTCAAATTTCTCTTCACCGCGTTAAACTGTCCCTTAAACTCAAATAGCCAATTCGGCTTATGATTCCTAGTTCAAAAAGAACCATTCCTAGTTCAAAAGAACCAAATATTAATCTCATGGATACTTTTCTCCCTTACCAAAGATGCATTTTCGTATGTTATTAGTTTAACATCATCTTATGATATTTGACAAGCATTATCAAATGAATTTGATTTAATCTCATAAAAATAGGCAGCTTCACATTCATATAGAATTGCATGAGTTGAAAAAGAATGATTTTACTATCTCAAGGTATCTTCAAAAAGCAAAGGCTTTCGTTTATGAGCTTGTTGTAGCTAGGAGATTCCTCTCCTCGGTATAATTCAATGCCATAATCTATTATAATATTGGATTCGAATACTATAACATTGTTATAGCTTGTGTCCTCATCCAGCTTTGTTTTCTGAATTATATAGAGAACTTGTGGGTCACAAAATCCTTCTAAAAAGCTTTCATGTTACCTTAGTTGCTAATGTCATTGTCAAGTAAAACTCAACTCCAATTCTTCATAACCAAAACTCGATTAATAACTTCTCATCAAAATATAAACAACAATGGTGCTTGAAAGAATCATAGACTATGTCAGATATGCAAGTAAAGGAACCATATAGCTATTATTTATTGTTATAGCTACTAATCTCAACCTTGTCCTCCCAATAATCTATAAGCATACATAAGTAAATTTAAACGTCAATCATATCCTTTGCCTTAATAGATCTCACCACAACATTTTTTTGTCAATTCTCCAATACGTTGGTATTTGAATACATAGGCTAATTATCATGCTACTTAGTATTGTAAGTGAGTATCATGATAATGACGATCTACATGTTGGTAATAGGACATGTTTACCTACATCCCGTGCGAGTACTATTTCTTACCCTTAACTTATGGTAAATTCAATTCAAATAATGTCTTTCATATTTCACATATAATAAAAACATTTTATTAATTTAAAATTTTCTTTTAATAACTAATGTTTCTTTGAATTTTAGTCAACCAATTTTTTTATAATCCATATTTAACCCTTTAAGTATCGAGTGAATATGGATTATTTGCTCTCTATTAATCTAATCTCAAACAAGCTAATTTGGCTGAGTGTACTTCTTTACATATTTGGCATGCTTGACTTAGGCATCCACAACTAGGAACTACTTCTATAATAGTTAAAATTTTAATTTACCCAATTCTAGGTCTTATTATTCTCCTTTTTCTTTATGTTTGTTAGGAAAACATGCAAAATTCCTCTTTCTTTTGTTATTAACAAGAGTCAAGTACCATTCCAAATCATACATTTAGATGTTTAGGTTCTAACCCCTATTATGTCAAGATTAGTCATAGGTCTATATTTACATATCATTTGAGGTTAGATTTTGTAATTTAACATCTCTATATTGAAGTCATTGCAAAGTTAACTTGAGGGGCAACAACTTTGTAGAAGGAATCAGAGATCAACTCAAGTTCAAAGATGTTGAAAAGTGGATAATTAAGCAACAAGACATTTATATAAGTCCATGTTAAGCCTTTTCTAGGCCTATGTTAGGTCCATGTTGTTGGCCCTAAAATTGTTCTTATTATTTTATTAAGTCAAGTATGATTTAAATAAATTATGAGGTCTTGATAGATTAATTTTTGGAGTTAATTAGTACGTTAATGTCAGTAGGATTTATTACTTCGGTTAGTTGAATTAAATTAGTAAGAGGGTAGTGTAAAAAGGGCATTTTTGGAAGATCACTTAAGTTTAAAAGCTATAAGGCTTTAAAGGAAGGGCAAAGTGGACTTTTTACACTCATTAAGGGTATAAAAGGAAGAACAAAAGTGTTGTCTTGTTCTAAGAAGAAGAAGAAACGAAAATAAGAAAGAAAGGGAGAGAGAGTGTCGTTGTTGGAGAGAAAAGAAGGAAGAAAATTAGGGTTTCAATATTTTCTAAGCTTTCTAGAGAGATTTTGAGGTTGTTCAAGAAGAGAAAAAGAAAGAGGAAGAGAAGAGCTTTCATTTGAACCAAAAATCCCTTTATTGGGTGAAGATTCAAGATAAGTTCCTTTTTAATCCTTTGGATTTATGGAAGCATTTTGGTTTATGAAGATTAGGAAATGCATAAGTTTAAGTATTCTAGAATCAATTTTAGTGAACGTGCTATGATTGGGTTCTTAATTTGAATTCCTATTGAATGGGATTTTGCCATTGTTGAAAGGAAATCAAGAAGGGCAAGAGAAGCAAGAGGAGAGGCATCTTTGAGCAAGTCTTAAGCAAGGAATTCAAGGTGGGTTACATGTTTATAATTGAGTTATTAAGTTATATTTTTTTTCGAATTTTTGGAGTTAAATGATTTTAAATTGCTTCATAAATGTTGCAATAAATGCTCCTTGAATGATTTAAGAATTGCTACATGTTTGGTACTTGAATTTTGTTGATGAATTAAGAAATGAAGATGGAAATGGTTTTTGAAATAAATCATACTTATGGAAATTATGTTTCCGCAATGTTCCTTTTGGGCAATATGTTTGCAAGTCATGAAATACATGTTTGTGTGGGTTAGTGGTGGTCTATTCTGTTAAGTCACGTGCATGTTGACCATGTTTGATGAATGCATGGTTTATGTTGTTTATAAATTGTTTGACAAGTTGAGAATTTGGGTATTTTGTGTTTTATGGATTCATTGAAAATTGACTATGGCAATGAACATGTTTATTGGTTTTGCTCTTTACTTTGTTATAAACTTGATACCTACGAGCTTATAAGCTCACCTCCATTCTTCCCCATCTTCAGATGATGTGCAAGAGATCGTGTGATCGAGCATAAGGGCATCAATCCAAATCTGCATATTTTGTATTTTAAGTTAGTTTTTGTAAAACGCAAGGCTTTAGCCGCATTTCAAGCATTATTTGTTCATGTAAAGTTTGTGTTTTTGGATTATGATGTAATGTGGCTTGAAATGCCCATTAAAGCTTTGTAAAACTCTTCTTTTGATGTCAATGAAGTGTATTTGTGTTTTGGCCATGATTTTCAAACGATATAGAATATGAACTTGTTGGATATTGGAAAATTTAAGTTAAGGGGTGGTGAGAAATGTATGTTTGTATGTGTTTTTGCATTGTTTGATGTTGGGGTCTGGGTTCAGGTTTCCGAGGTTTCGCCGCGGTGAAGCCACAAGTTTGCTGCGGCGAACCTTTCCTGAGAGTGACTCTTGCCTTTATGAGGAGTGTGGTCGCGGCGAAGGACGAACTTCCATCGCGGCATATTTTTCCTCAGAGGGTTGGAATAAAGCAGGAACTTTGCTGCGGCATAATTCACCCAAAGGGTGTGTTGCACGACCCTGGGACTTCGCCGCGACGAGGCCTGAAGTTGACCGCGGTGAACTTTTCCCAAAGGCTCCTCGCATGTGCTCCCATCGTTTTTCCACGGCGAACCCGCTCGCCTGGAACCCAACACATGTTGAAGAACACTCAGGGGTATTTGAAGATCAATAAGCAATATAAACAAACACAACACCAGCACAAGTTCGTGCCTTACTCTTTTTTTCTCATAACACATTTACATGTATTGCACCATGTTTAACTACTTGGGAAGCTTTGCTAATCATTTTAAGACAGTTTTAACATAATTTCACCAAATTTATGACTCTATTATATAACCTTAGTTGTATATAATATTATTAGTGGTCATTAGAGGATCTTTTGGAGGTGGGAGATAGCTAGTGACAGCATCTGAACAATTACTTTCCATTAGTTCATTGTTTATGGTTTCTTAATATAAAGCAGGAGTGGTACGAATTAAAATTAGAGAAGGAAACTCGTGATAACTCTTCTTCCAACTCTTTCTTCTCTTCTAACTTTAATGTTAAGATTATTTTATTTTTATTCTATTTTCATTATATATTTTATATTAGATATTTCAATTATCAATGTATGATTTATTATTATTAGATTGAACTTATTCTCTTTGACCTTAATCTTGGATGTTGGAAGGTGTGTGATAGTCACCTTATGTTTTAGTGGATCCTAAACTAGTGTGGTAATTAAATAGATTACCTAAGCTTAATGAGTTTGATTAGGTTGAATTGTGCATCGAGAGGTGGAACATGCCTAATTGAATATACCCATGTCTCTCGCTCGAGTGCATAGATATCTTAAGTTAATTATTATTTCAACAATAATAATCAATCTTGCATGATAATTGAATTATCTTGTTTTTTAGTTTATTAAATTAATTATCTTTCATAAAATCTTGTTTTCTTTAGTTTCAATGTTTGGCTAGGATTAATAAGTTTAGCAGTTATAGTCCTTATAGGATCGATACTTTAGAATAATGTAGTTTTAATTACTTGCTACATTCGATTCTATGCACTTACAAATATATTTGATTAAGTTTTTGATGTTATTGTCAAGGAATATTTAGTTACTAGTTAGTTAATTTTAAATTTATTATTTTGCTTTCTCATAATTTAATTCAACATGTAGCTTATTCAGTGCCTAACTCTAGCTAAAAGATATTTAAATGTATGCTAGGAGGTAATCCAACATTCTAACTTTATTTTTATTTTATTTTAGATTTTTAGTTTAGATTTCTACTAATTTTTTTGTTTAATTTCTTTTATAGGATCTTTTGTTATATTATCTTGCACCAACTATGTATATAATTTAAGGGAGATTTATCTATCTAGTTTGTCTCTCATACTTGCTTTTATTATCTTATTTGTTTGACATTAAGGACAATGTCATGTTTAAGTGTGTATGTATAGTGGGTGAATCTAAAATTTTTCCTTAGGTGTGTTTGTGTGTTTAATGTGTTTTAGGTTTAGAACTTTTATCTTCTTTTTGTTTTTACAACGTTTTTAGGAACTCAACAATTACTTTAGGTTGAGAACATAAGTGTATAACTAATTCTAAATTTGATTATTAAAATTAGATTAATAATACAATTAAGTGGTTGTTATGCAATCTTGACTTAATGAATGCTAGGAAACCAAATTTAATAAGTAAATATGCTTTGATTTAATTTGAGTATCTTATGAGAAACTGAGACTCTATGGAATATTTTTTCCTTTCAAACGAATACCTTATTTGGTTTTGAATTCTAGAACTTAAATTTCATCTTTTTGAGATTACATGTGAGATATGTATAAGCATTAAAATGATAAAGGAACTTAGGATTGAGTTTGAGACAAATTAACGACTTCTTATATATTAATCCATTAGTGAGCCCCTTTAAGCCTTATATGAAAATTTATCCTTTTTCTTAGCACCTTATAGAACTTGAGTTGAAAAGAAATACAAGTAATTGCATCCTAATTCATGATTAGTAGAGCTTTTGTTTGTGAATTGATATAGTTGTAAGGGATGGTATGTAAAGAAATAAGTTTGAGAGAGATGGTGAAATATATAAATTGACAATGGAAAAATGGAAAATTCATGCCAAATCAAATAAATAAAGAAAAAGGAAAATATAAAAACTATTTGGCATGATTTTTGTGTGATTGACAAGAACGAAGAGAAAAAGGCTTATTGCAAAGATACGATGAGTTATTGAATTAATATATAGATATTTCTCTTGATTTAATTATTCTTACTCTATTAGTTATGAATATTTTATTTCTTTTATCCCCCTGGTTAACCTACTTATCCTTTTGGCCCCATTACATCTCTATTCAAGAATTTTTGTTTTTTCTTGTATATGTGTATTAAAGTAATGGAGATAGATGATTTTCAAGCACATGGTAAGTTCAATTTCGTAAAATACTACAAGTGTAACTTACCCAAATTTTAAACACTTATATGAATGAGTTGTTCCTTCTAAGGAAATTATCAAGTTGAAGTATTTGAGCTTAATGAAGGAGGTAGAATAGTATTTGCTTTGTATTGTTTATATAGCGATGTACTTAAGAATTATTAATTGTTTAATTTTTGCAATTCAATTAAGACTTAAATGTGTATATCTTATGTTACTAACTATAAAGTTAACTAATGTTTGTAAGTTAATATTCATGGGTATCATTTAAGTAAAACCTTAGGATACTATAACTCATTCACTTGGGACACCTAGGGCTTTGAAGACTTATAACATATGCTAAATGTCTCTATGCACCTAAAAAGGTGAAATAGTTAGTAGATTTTAGTAAGCTAGGGTTTGATGTCAATTGCTTGAGGACAAACAATGAGTTAAGCATAAACGAATTTGATAGATCTATATTTACATATTATTTATTGTTAAATTAGTTGTAATTTAGCATCTTTATACTATGTTTCATATAGATTCTATGATATTTTTTCTATTTTTAGTTTATTATCTTCTACGTAATGATTCGATAAAAAAAATCTTAAAATTGATTGAATTTGTTTTATAGTAATCTAATTGAAAAGTGGTAATTACCTAATTGAATGTACTTGTGTGCATCAAGAGAGGATGTATATATTTAGGTTAATTTTTATTTCAACCATAATAGTCAATCTTGTATGATAATTGAATTATCTTTGTTTTGATATTTTAGTAATTTAATTATCTTTCATAGAATCTTGTTTTTTTTTTAGTTTTATAGTTTAACTAGGATTATTAAGTTTAATAGCTACAATCCTCATTGGATTGATACTTTAGAATACTCCAGTTTTAATAACTTACTATAACTAGTTCTATGCACTTGTATATAGATTCGATCAACTAGACCATCATTATGTCTTATTATTTATTAATGATTTTACTCGATATACCTTGGTGTTTCTCATTAAAAATAAACATGATGTTTGTCTTTGTTTTCTCTAATTTTAATCTAATGTTCGATGTCAATTTCATACTCTAATCAAAGCTTTTCATTCTGATTAGGGTGGAGAATATCAAAAAATAAATAACACTAGAATAACTCACTTATAGTATGTCTATATACTCATGAACATAATGGCATGATAGAAAGAAAAATCAAACATTTTGTTGACATTACTCTCACTTTACTTGCTCATGTTCATGTTCCATTAAGATATTAGAATTATGCTTTTCAAATGAGTGTAATGTTAATGAATAGTTTGCCCTAAAAATCACCATATTTTCATTTAAATTATTTGGAACTAAACCATTTGGCTATGTTATTTACCCTTTTTTGGCCTTATAACACTAATAAATTTTAATTTGGAACTAAAAATTATATTTAACTTGGAAACATCCCTTCTTATTTAGCTTTCTTCTATCTTGATACTACCACTAATAGTTTTTACAATGCATGCCCCATTAGATTCAATGAAATAGAGATTTCATTTTCAGAGACCATCCAATCATAAGTGGTAAAAAAAAAGGAAAACTCAATCCTTTGGCTTAATTTGTTAGGGTATATAAAACTATAATTTAGCTCCTATATTAACTTCATGTATGACATCATTATATTCTCCGTTATCTGCTTCTTTATCTCCTTTTATCAATTTTGATTTGCATACTTTCATTTCAAACAAAAATATTGCCAAGTCTTCCTTCTTCTCTTCAACAACAACTAACCAAATCATGTATAGGTTACCTATTTAACCTTTACCATCTAACCCAAACATGAGACTTACTTAGTATTCTACCTTACTTAATATAACCAATACAATCAATAAGTATAACATCGTACTCACTTTAGTCAATTTAGACCATCCATAATGAAGAAAGTTTCAAGCAAACTCAATTTCTTTTATCTTGAATGGAAATTTCTATGACCAAAGATTTTAATGCCTTGCTATCTAATAAAACATAGAAATTGGTTCTTAGACCTCAAGCTGCAATCATCCTTTAAAATTAAAAAGAGAGATAACGGTATGATTGACTAATATTAGGCTCAGATTTTGGAAAAGGGTTATAACCAAGAAAATGGTGTGGATTATGACGAAACTTTCAGTCCACAAACCCATCACTGTTCAACATTTTTATATATGGACAACATTTGTGATTAGTAAATTTACCAACTTGACATATCTAATGCTTTCTTACATGGTTTTATAGATAAAGATGTTTTTATAGAGCAGCCAAATGGTTTTAGTAGTTTGTGCATCATGACTATGATTATAAATTATAAAAATCAATGTTTAGTCTTAAGAAGGCACCTAGAGCGTGTTTTTAATGCCTCAGTGAATTTCCTATGCAACTCGTATTTTATAGTTCTAAGGCTGACACCTCATTATTCATTTGACATTCTAGCACCTTTAAATTTTTAACCCTCATTTATATAGAAGATATTCTTGCTATAGGTTCTTCTCCATCAATAATTCAATGGTTTCTTTAGCAAATTCGATCTCATTTTCTAGTCAGAGATCCTGACAGCATTCAATATTTTCTTAGGTTTTAGATCCTATAGTCTTTCTCTCACATAATAGAATTACATATCTGATTTAATTTCTCGAGCACACATGGATATTTGTGAACTATGTTTTACTCTGATGGCATTTAGACTACCATTGAAAAAATCTTCAGTGTTCCATTTAATAATGGTGTTTTATATAGAAACATTGTTAGCGACCTATAATATGTAACAACGACAAGACCCATCTTTTTATTTTTAGTAAATAAATTATATTAATTCATGAATTTTCTAACTTATGAATATTGAAAAATGGTTAAGACCCTACTGTGCTATATTAAACATACAAAGAATTGTGGTCTTTTCTTTGCCAAATCTTCATCATCAACCTTACAGTGCTTTAATGATTGTGATTGGGGCATATTTCCATGCGACAAGTGATCTATAAGTGGCTATGTAGTTTATATTGGTTCTAACCTCATCTCATTGGACGTAAAGAAAAGCTAGCTATTTCCATATCATAGATCGAGAGTGAGTATAAAGCAATTGCTAATGCAACAGATAAGGCATTATGATTTTGTTTCTTACTTGGTGAGATATGTTTTCTTTCTTTTGAATTGGTCACCTTGTGGTGTGACAACATTGGAGCTCTATATTTATATAATAATCTGGTTTTCCATGGTAGAAATAAGCATATTGAACTAGATTATCATTTTGGTTTATAAAAAATTCAAGCAAGGAATTTTACAAATGAAATTCTTTTTTAGTGTAGGTAAGTTGTTTGATGTATTAACTAAGCATTTTGTTCGAATATTGTTTAAACAACATCTAGAGAAGCTTCGTCTTTAAGAAGTTGAATGGCCAAATTGGGAGGGACGATAAGGATAATCATCGTCACTATATCAGTTTTATAACTACATCTCAATCTCTTTATTATCTTATTGTTTGTATTACCAAACATATTTATGTTATTTTTTGTATTTGTCTTTTTTTAATTTGTTAAGGATAATTCTCATGACAATCTTACTTTTATATTGTGATCATAATTATCCTTAACAATATTTATCTTTTTGTCTATAGGTTGTATGTAAATGGCCTTTATGCTCTTTGTGGCAATGAAAAGAATTTCATATTGTACCGGTCAAAAAACGATGCTATAAAATGCAGTTTTGTATTGGGATAAGGTACCAACTCTCTCAATTAGTACTGATCAGCAATTGAAATATTGATCAAATATTAGTCTGAATTGTAATTTGAAAAATTTCCAAGACTAAGCGTATGTTTGGATTGGCTTATACCAGTGGAGCTTTTTTCAGGTCATGTTTATCCAAATTGTTTTATGTCTTGAATGTGAAAATTTTTGGCATTAGTCTAAAAAAAGTAGATTGACTTTTATTTGTTAATTAATTATCTTCTTATCTTCTTAATTTTTTATTTTACCACGTAGCATATAAATGGAGAAAGTTTAAGTGTTCATGATATTTCAACCTCTTTAAGAAGATTTAATGATCTAGTTTAAGCTCATATGAGATTGATTCTTAGTAATGAAGAACCATCCTATGTTTTTTTTTGTATTGTAACAAACTTTTGAAAGATAGGAAATTACTAAGTTAAAGAAATATTTAGCTGAGATTAAAGGTGATACAAATCCTTGCAAGAAAGTTAGCCATGATATGAAATAGAAGTTGAAAAAATTATTATCAAAATGTGAAAGAAAGAAGGTAAACACTGAGCTACAAAAGTGGTAGTAGAAATTATTTTTGCATTGGTTAGAATGATAGTGGCATTATTGAAGATGATATTCCTTCTTAACAAGAATGTGTTACTTTTATGATGCTATAGACAAGACGAAGTAAGCAATAAAAGCCTATAGAAAATAGGTCTTCTTTGTATACACCTTATCTTGTAGTCATCAACAAAAGATAGGAAAGACAACTTTACTCTCTTTTATTTGTTGCCGAAACACTTTTGAATCCAAATGTCTATTTTAGACTAGGTTTTACAAAGAAAGTTAAAGTTAATAGAGGAATTTTATTAACTATCACAACAATTGCTTCACCGGAGATGAAGCAAGGTCTTCTTAGCTCACTAATGTAGGTATAAAAGGATGCGTGTAGTGATTTTAGGATGCCCATTTCATTACGTCAAAGAGACAAATTTTTCATTTTTTTAATTTCACCTATATTTGATGTATATGTTAAATTTTATATGTGCAATATAAATATAAAACTTTTAACTATAGGTGTTTTTGTTTTAGGTATCACTTCTATGTTGGCTATCTTCCTCGGCACGAACTCTTGTTGTTAAACATATGGACTTATATTATTCTTATTATATGATGTTTTGATATAATCAATTGTAACATTTTAAGTACTTCGTATCATTCTTAGTTTTATTTTTATATAGAATTAAATGATGTTTTAAAATAATTATGGTTATTGCTTATATGAGAAATATGTGAAAAGTAATATTATTAGGAATAAAGAGATAGTTCTTATATCAATTTACATTATTATAATTCGTTGAGACAAGGATGAAGTAAAATTCAAAATTATATAGCATAATATATTGAAAGATTATTTTGTAATTTACAAAATTCATAGATTATTTTATAATTTTTAAAAATACCTAAAACGGTACTCTAGTATTATCCAATACTAATACCATACCATACCAAAACTAAATTTGATTCTAGGTTTGATACGATATTCGCAACATTAGTTTGCATAGTTAATTTATTCAATATAAGAATATACCATATTATGTTTTGTTTTTACACATATTATAATAACAAGATAACTTTACAGATGTCAAATATTATGCCTAATATTAGTCTTGGTAAAAGTTTCCCTATTCAGACTGGTCTGACTCGAAGTCAACCACTCAAATCGAGTTGACTGAGTTTCAGTCTAGGCTCAAGTCTTTTCTTTTTAATTTAGGCTTTGGGTCAGGCTGAACTTAGGCAAATTTTTAAGTAAAATGATGTTGTTTTAATCAAAACGATATCATTTTACTTAAAAATAAAACAACATCATTTTCAATTTTTAAAAATTAAAAAATATATTTAATTTGTAAAATTGAGCTTTGAGCCACCCAAGCCCGATCAAGCTTGAAACTTTGAGTCCAACCCATTACTAATTGTACCTAATATCGACAAACATTTTTATCAACATATTAATATAAAAGTGAGTATTTTTTATTATAGTTTCAACAATCACAATATTGTATAATTCATAATGAACATTTAAATTATAGGTTCCTTATATGTATTTAGTCTTGGTAAATGACTTGAAGGTTTCTCACTACAATTTTTTTTTCTAGATGTCTTATGTGCCTTTGGGTAAGAGTCTTAACTACAAGATTCATTTTTTCTTAGAAGAGGTGAGTTTGTTTATTAGTTCATAATGATTTCAAAATTTTATCTTAACTATGACTATATATTTTAGGTGTTTAATGTATCTAGCTCCAATATTAACATAAATTTAGATTTATAAGGATTTAACCATTTTAAAGTTGAATAATTTCATAATGCACTTACACATATGAAAAAACATATTATTTCATAGTATTGAAGAAATGTATAATGCATTTGTAATATCTTTTGTTATGTTATGTTTACACAAAGCTAAAATGTCCATGTAGCTTATATTTTTAATTTTTAGAGATAGAATCACACCAAATAGAAATATATATTTAGATAGCATATTTCTCAAAGGGACATTGTGGCTTATAGACAACCTTCATTCTTACACTAAAACTTCATTATCCATTTGTAATTGTGTAAATTCTAATTGCTTCATTGAACTGTTTCTCATCCTTCAACTTTACGCCAACTTCAAATTGAAAATCCTTCATACTAATTTTTGGATTAATCATAATAATTGTTCCACCTACACGTGGAATAATCATTCTTTATTAACATACATCTTATGATGTGTATTAGTTTCATAATCATTGCCTATATTTAAATCATATTCTTTATCATCTATTTTAGGATTCTTATAACCATGCTCATAGTAGAGTCAAAATTATGGTAGTTCAATTCTTGCATACACTTAAGCATTAAGAACATGTCTTTATGATCATGTAACTCAATATTTTAAACATCTCATCAAATCTTCAAATATTTGTAAAACACAGAGGCCACTTGAAATCTTTTGCCCTGTGACACCCCTTATAATACTAGCATGCTAAGTTTATGAACACCTATATATTCCTTGCTTATGATTTTTCCCCTAACACATTTTTGGTTAACATTTCTATCCATCACTTTACTATAATAAAATTCAAAATTTATTAACATCTGTATTACAAAAAATTAGAGTAGTAATTTCCAATATCATAAAAAATGAGCTACTCAGGCATCTTTTAATCAATGTAACAAAAAGATATGCAATTATCAAAACACTATTATTATTTCAAAGACACCTTAAAAATCTTTGATGTGTAAATATCACCAATTAACAAATGTAACATCATATATAAATAGAAATTTAGTATGCAATACATAAAATGACATATCTAGGTATTTTGAATTTATTGTTTGCAGAAAAATTTGCTTTTAAAGAGGTAGCTTTAGATTTTATTTTATGGAGGAATGGAATTTGCTAAATATTGAAATAAAGAGCATATAATAGAATGGATATGCTTACATCCATATGCTTTGTCCGTGTATGATAAACCTGATTCTTGGCCAAATGGATGGCACTTTGACTATCATAGTATACCTGAACCTTGTTCAGTACCCAATTCCTTCACCAAACCAGTGAGCCATAAGGCTTCTTTAGCTCCCTCAGCTAATGCTATATACTCTGCCTCGATTATTGATAAAGCCATGATAGACTGTACTGTAGACTTCCAATAGATAGACCCTCCTACAAATGTAAACACATACCCTATAGTAGACCTTCTATTGTCCAAGTCACCTGCATAGTCTAAATCTATATATCCCACAACTGACAAATCACCACGCTCACTTCCAAACACAATGCCATAATCAACGGTATCTCTCAGATACTTGAAAATCTACTTGATTACTTCCCAATGCTGTCTGCCAGGCTTCGCCATGAACTTGCTAACCTGACTCACAGCTTGTGCCAAATCTGGTTGTGTGCAAACCATCACATACATCAAGCATCCTACGACACTTGTATAGGGAACTCTCGACATGTCATCCACCTTGCCATATATTTTAAGACACTGTTCTTGAGACAATCTGAAGTGATTCGCTAATGGAGTACTCACGGGCTTGCAACTGTTCATCCCGAATCTGTCCAACACCTTCTCAACATAACTACGTTGAGACAACCACAGCTTTCTAGAGTCTCAATCCCTGCAAATCTCCATTCCAAGAATCTTCTTAGCTGGACCTAAGTCCTTTATATCAAACTCTTGCCTCAACAAAGCCTTCAAGTCCATCATATCATAAATATCCTTTGCAGCAATTAACATATCATCCATATACAGTAGCAGAAAAATAAACGAATTACTACCAAGGCACTTGACGTACACACAACAATCATACTCACATCGCCTGTATCCAAGGTTGATAATGTATGAGTCAAATCGCTTATAACATTGTCGTGGAGATTGTTCCATATAGCGATTTCTTCAATCTATAAACCAAATGTTCCTGTCCAGGTTGACTGAAACCATCTGGTTGTACCATATATATTTCTTCCTCTAGATTACCGTGAAGAAACGCTGTCTCATATCCATTTGTTCTAAGTACATATCCTGTAGCGCCCCTTACCACAGGGTATGCACCGAGATGCCCGTAGGTTATTCCGATACATCTCCTACGATAAGAGTGCGCTACGAACAATCACTACTATACTTCACATGGCATCATAATAATGAAACATCA
>JAOTBA010000204.1:29274277-29284849 GCA_025629845.1 Erythroxylum squamatum | reverse complement strand
CGTGTTGCGGGAAAGCATACATTGGCAAATGATGCCCTTCTGACGAGAAAGGTGGAAATAAAAGTTGGGCTATTGTATTATCAATGTTACAACTAATTTCATGTATGTATGTATGTATGATCTTTTTTGGTGTCTTCTGAGCAGTTAGGAATTTTGAATGTTATAGAATCTATGGAGTTGAGTCCTGAAATTGCTTATCCCATATATCTTGCTGCTAGTGCAGATAGGT
This sequence comes from Erythroxylum squamatum, assembly GCA_025629845.1. Lineage (NCBI taxonomy): Eukaryota > Viridiplantae > Streptophyta > Magnoliopsida > Malpighiales > Erythroxylaceae > Erythroxylum > Erythroxylum squamatum. Next base: position 29,284,620 of record JAOTBA010000204.1, on the reverse strand, counting down.
AGGTGTGAATTCTCTTTAGATGACATAAACAATTTTTAAAAAAAAAATTTCTAAGTGAGGCCTTGTGATGTGGCTATGGCTTAAATTCATTGATGATTGATAAGAGAAGCTCCTGAAGAAGAAGGCATTCAGCGCTAATTTGGATGATTCAAACTTAATGAATAAGTTGTTCCTTTTATTTAATGGTATGACCTGTAATTATTCAAACTAGTGTTGGTGCTGAATGCTTTACCTCTATACAGGTACCCCTAGGATTGTAGATGTTGCTCCAAAATCTTGAGTCAACCCTGGAAGTGTTGTTGTAAAAGTAAGGTCATGTCTATCTTTGATATATGAGCAAAATATGTTATGCTCTATCAAATTGGTTGCATTGGTGCAACTTAGAGGGAGTTGGACTTATTAAGTTAATTGCTGCCAAATCCCATTACGTCAGGTTCATCATGTAGTATGGTCTTGTATAACTTTAGATTGTATTTTTAGGACTTTGATGTTGTTGAACATGGAAAATGTTATTAGTTCATGAAAATGAGTTAATTTATAGGTGCAATAATGAGGTTTTGGGTTTGATGCCTTCCTGTGAGCCCTGTGTTAATTTTGCAATCATCTAGGTAGTTATTTAGCCATGCCCCAATCCTTGAAGAAAGAAACTGAGTTGATTTCTATGATATTTTTTCCTTCATTTTGTAAAAAGAGGAACTTGATCCTCCTTGTATATTTTCTGTTTTGGTTTGATTTTCTTGTTTTGCTCATTAATTATGCAACTATTGTAGTTGTAGTTGATTTTCTTGGCGTTTGGAAAAATAGGTGGAAAGTTTTACGTCAAATGTCAAGTTTTCATTTTTCAAAGCAAGCTAAAATTGTAATTGCTTTAATGGTCATTCATAATTTTATAAGGTTAAATGCTCAAACTATAATACTATTTAATTTTTTTTACATGTTTTAATATTTATTTTTCATATTAATTTTATTTCCTACAAAAAAATGAGACATCTCTTTAAATTATTTCCTACAAGATGGTTATCCAAGAAATAGTTAACCATAAATATAATATATTGTACTTTGCATATTGTTTAGTATACTTTAAATATTATTTAGCATAAATAATTTTATTATAAAATAAAATATAGTTAAAATTAATAAAAGTACTTTTTATTTTTATGTTGTCAAACAGTCTACTGTATGAAGCTCTTTTAAAAAAGCTGTTTTTTTAATTGACAGCTAAACAGTCAACTAGCTTTTTAGAAAAGCTCTTCTCAGAAATGCTCTACTGACAAAAGCTCTACTGATAAAAGCTCATCCAAACAGGCACTTAATACTAAAATACAAAGAGGAAAACATTTCAAATGACATAATAATCTTTCTTTATTTTACTATAAATCTCTCTAAATAACTATTCCTTTAAAATTGCTGCAAAATTCCAAAATTTAAGTTTATTTCTAATAGTGATAACATTTTCCTAACAAGTTTATTCGAAACTAATCTGAACAGTATCAAATTTGGTTTTATCCGAGAAAGCATAACTAATAAATAAGTTACCTGTTCGAAGTAAGCATTGTACGTGGATAATTTGGAAACTATGAATGTTCATTGAAATATTATTTAATTACCCTTCTGACACGATCCTTTTAAGAAACAAATTGTCGGTCAATGCATACGCTTGGATGAATTAACAAGTTATAGCTGGGGTTGATTATGGATCCATTATATAAATGGACAAATAAAAGGAATAACTTCAATCGTAAGACACATACATACATACATATATATATATATATGTATGTATCTATATATTGAAACCGCTTGTAAAGATACAGTCAAAATAAGAGCAAAGCAAGTTGCAGAAGCAATACAATGCTTAACTCTTGTTGACGACCTATTTATTGTTTTACTACAACGTAGCATGGGTAGTCAATGCCTGCTTTATTCATATGGGCTACAGGGTCAATGGCATGCACACGAATGCCAATCAACGAGCCAAAACTAGTCTAGCGGGCAATAAGATAGAACATAAGAAGGAAACGTGTACAGGACATATATATATATGTCCGATCGATCAATCAGATTCAAAGGCATGCATATCCTGGTGGGTAAGGGATATGACAATTGCCCAGAACAGCCTTAACAGCAGCATCAACAGAAATTCCGAGCACGCCCAGGAGACCAGTTTTGGCACAAGTGCAAAGACAAGAAGGTACATCAACATTGAGATTAGCGTTAAGATAGAGGCAGCAACCACTGGTAAGTGCGTTAGGATAACCAGAGACTGTAAGAGGTGCACATTGAACGAAGACTGAGAGGTCAACAAGAGCGCATGCAGCATCTGTCGACACGGCCAAGCTACTGATGAGAAGGACTGAGAGGAGAAGGGCAGTTGATTTGGTTAGAGCTCCTGAGGCCATTTCGTGATAGCTCTATTAGCAACTAGATTTGTTTTGATAAATGTGATAACCAGTGATAAGCTGTTTAGTTGCTTGAGAGCGGTGACGGAAAAGGTAAGTGGCTAAGGCTTTTATAGGGGGAGATTGAGCAGCCACTTGGACTTTAAAATTTCTTTAATTTAAGTAAGCACGTTAACATGCACAACATTTCAACGCAGACTAAATTATTTAAAAGGATTTTCTGTTGCCTACATTTCCTTCTCCCGCATGAAAACCGGGACGTACGTCTTTTTTTCAATAAAGGAAGGCGCTTAGTCTTCCTTTATCTTACATGCAACAGCCTGGTATGTTATTAATTATCTTTCGTTTTACCATTGGTGATTTTATGTTCGCTGACTTTAAATTAGGTTAAATGATGATAAGGAAGAGCTCGTCGAGTCCCTTAAATTTCAACTTTACTGGAGTAGTCATAACTAATAAAGGTAGGGAAGGGCAAAGGCAACAAGTGTGGTCTTATGAGTTAATAACACCAATAGGTTTAAATAAGAAACAAATAAATAATTAACAAGAAGACCTTTACCAAAATATGGTCAATTAAATACGCTTATATCTTCAAAAGTTAACAACGTTGACCAATAACTTCCTTAATGAAATACTAGAGTTTATATATATTACACGTCTACATAAGTATAATTATATATAAACTTTAGTTGATAAAAATCTATGTAATATATCTTACTAAATGGAATTCTAACAAATTTTAGAATTCTTCATAATTTGAAATTTGTCAATAATGCATTTTCAGATAAGATTGTCCGGTAGAACACAGCCTGAGAGATAGTCGTCTCTCAAGTTGTATATCTTGTAGTTTTCTTTTAAAACGTGGACCTGGATTCTAATATGCTTGTATCTTAAGTTGTTTATCTTTATGCTTTTCCATGTTTATGGACAAAGCATGTCTTTTTATGAAAATACCTCCGCTATGCCAAGACACCTATATCTAACCTATGTTTGCGCTTCTAATTTTCAAATAAGAACATGCTCTAACTCACGATCATTTATTAGACAGTTTTCACCAAATAAATTCTAAGAAATACTTGCATTCTTTTAGTAAACATTCCAAATTGCACTCGTGTATATGATCCATCTTGGAGAATATACCATGTTCAATTAACATACTTCTAAGAAATGCCTTTAATATTGCACATCCTTGTATGTAAGCCATAAATAACAATTTCTACCTAGACAAATATACTTTACATAAGTTGGATTGGATCTATGCCCACATCTTGATACATTAATTAAGTTTAGATAGTGTTTGCTGTAATAACTAACTTCTTCAATATAACTAACTTCTTTTTTATCCAAAAAAAAAACTAACATCTTCAATATATCAATTTCATTTTTGAAATGTGATCCTTTTCGAACAAGATCTTTCTAGAAGCACTTAACTCTGTAACCTTGTTAAACTTTACATCATTTACTATATTATACCATTCATTTATTTTTCTCCTAATTGATCCTAATTCGTTGAAAGATAGCTGAATCCCGATTATTAATGGTAAGAGTATACACGATTTAGAATTTTACTTTGACGAGCTATCTTTCCCCTACTTTTTCCTATGACCATGATTTTCTCTCATATACAACCCTTTAACTTGAGAGCTTTCATCGATGTTAAGCCTATATTGGTCGTGAGCCAAAAATATAGTAGTGATATCCTCCTCGCCACCTCTCTTATGTAAAGTGAGTGTTGATGAAGAATACAAATAATTTATATATATACACTATACGTAAACTCTAGTTGGTACAACGCTATATAACTTTCCCTTTGTAAAGCCCAACCTTATTTAAACATAATTTTAATAAATCTTAAAATTGTTTTGATTTTGAAATCCATAAAAAATGTATTTTCAAATAAGGATATTTATTGCAAACATGGTCTTGTCCCAAACCATGTATCTCACTATTTCTTTCCAAAATATAAATATGGACTCTAACAAACTACTATCTCAAACCATATATCTTCTACTTTGCTATACATATGGACATGGGGTAAGACATACCTACATTTTAGGTCATGTTTTTCCTTAGAAAAATGTTCATTATACTAACCCAATTGTGTTCTATCTCACGTCTTCACATCTAGTTTTTTAATAAGAACATGTTCTGCTACATGATTATGTGTCTTATTGTCCCAAAGATTTCCAAAAGACACATGTATTCTTTCATAAATACCTAAAGATTGTAGTTGTTTATATGAGTTATACACAACAACCTCTACCTTGGTGAATATACTATGTTTAGCCAACTCACTCTAAAAAATGTCTCTAAAATTGTACATCATGTATATAAGATATATCTAGTAGGTTGGTTTCCTTGATATGTGGGTAAAGAAGCCCCTCAAAAAGGCACTACTTGGACTCTAATCACAAGCTTTCAAGACTTGGATGACAATAATATCAAAATTACCAGTAGTGAGGAAGTGGAATAAAGCGATGTTAATGAGGCTAATAATATGGAACAGGATGGCATTTGTAGTTCAAAGATCAATAAAAGATAGATAGTATCCAGATTCATTTAAAGATACCTTAAAACCTAAAGAATATCAGTGATGCCAACTCAAGAGATAAAATCAATAGCATATTTTGCTTGTGACAGATATTATCTAGATTCATTTGAGGATATCTTAAAACCTAAACAATAACATAGATTACCCAATTATTTCATCTCAAATTACTAATAGAGAAAAGACTTAAGGGCAGAAATACCTTATATTTCATTACCAGTTGTTATTATATCATTCATATAGAGAAGGAGAAGAGTATAACCTTGATCTATTTTATGAAGAAATAAGGCATGATCATAAGAGCTTGACTTGAAACAAAGCTATTCAATGGTGGAACTAAATTTTACAAATCAAGTTTAAGGAGCTTATTTAATCCATATAAGGCTTTGCAAAAATAAGAAACCGTGTTGGGAGGATGATCATAACTTGAAGGAGGTTACGTGTATACTCTTTTATGAGATCTCCATTAAGGACAACATTTTTAACATCCATTTGGAATAGCTGCTATCGTTTGCTAGCAGCAATAGCAATAAGACTTCGTATTGAAGTCAATCAAGCTATGTCTCCTCGTAATCAATGCCATATTCTTGAGTGAATCCTTTAGGGAAAAGGTGAGCTTTATATCTTTCCATAGATCCATTCACTCGAGTCTTGATTTTATAGACCCATTTATAACCAACAATTGACTTATCTGGAGATAAGTCAACCAAGTTCCAAGTATTTGTGTAAGTAAGAGCCTATATTTCTTCTGTCATTAGTTGCTACCATAAAAGGTCAAAACTTGCCTGACAATAGGAACGAGGTTCATAAAGGGAGACAATAGTGGAATAAACATAAAAATCACAAAGGTGGACTAAAAGTTAACTTACACATTTTATACGATGAAGTATTAGTGGTGGAGGGAGATTGTCAGATGAGCAATGGTCAGGTGGTGAATTTAATGGATCCACAGTTAGAGAAAATGTAGTGGGATCACATGTAGGTGGAGTTGGATTGCAAGAACTACTAAAAAAACAATAGAAGAAATGTTAGGAAAAACAAATATAGTAGCATTATAAAAGAATCGATGTGGGGATCATTGACTCGAAATTTTGAGAGAGTCAAAAACATTTTATGTTCTCAGAAAGTTATATGATAAGAGATATGAAGTCTTTGTGAAAAGGGATCCTAAAATTTGTACCCTTTGTCTTCTATATCATATCCTTAAACATAACATAGTAATGTTCGTGGTTCTAGTTTGGTGTACTCATGAGGTTATAAAAGAACGAAACAAGCATAACCAAAAACTTTAAGAGCTTGATACTCAAGCTTACTTTAAATAAACATTCATATGGAGAAATTTTGTTTATAATAGGAGAAAGGATACGGTTTATAGTGTATATAGTAGTAAGAGATACTTAAAGCTTTATGGTCAAGAAGAAGATATAAAGAGGGCTCAAACAATATCAAGGACATATCTAGATTTTCGTTTTACACATCTATTTTATTGAGAGGTACCTAGAAAAGACCTTTGGATAATAGTATCTTATTAGACAAGAAATTGGGTGAAATTTGTATCTTTGTATTCCATGGTATTATCATAGTTAAGTACTTTAATTTTACAAGAAAACTGAGTCTGAATCATATTAGCAAAGAGAGTAAAAAAAGAATAATTCAGACCAATGATGTTTGAGATAGATCCATGTATAATGAGAAAAATCATTAATAAAGATCACATTGTATCATAAATCACCCATAGTATAATGAGGAGAATGACCCTAAATGTCATAATAACTATTTTAAAAGGGCTTAAGGAAATATAATTATTAAGAGAAAAATGTAAGGTATGACTTTTAAAAGTTGATATGAAACATAATCATAATTTTCATTTTTAACAGGGCCTAAAAAACCACTAGAAATTAAATATCTTAATCTAGTAGAAGAAATATGACCATGACAAGAATGCCAAAAATGATATGTAACATCTCCAACAATAATTTTTGACAGTGGATGTAGGGAAGTAAGCTAAAAAAGTCACCCAATTTTATACTCTGTCCTAAAGATCTCACCTATCTACGGATCCTACACAGTACAACCACAATTTGAAAAAGATAACTCAATACAAAATTCACATAAATGACCAACAAAAATGAGATTTAAGGACATTCTGAGGACGAGAAAAGTAGTAGGTAAGGCTAATTTAGGTGTTTCAGTAGCATCTATATTTTGAACATGCATAGTGGAATTGTGAACAGCTTGAGCAATGTGTGGGATAGATGGTGTTTGTAGAGATTGAAAAATAGAAGAATTAGAATTCATATAAATACAATGGGTAGAATTAAAGTACTATGAAGATGTGGTGCCTATTGTAACATATAAGGTAGATGAAGAGACAATACTAGACTTTGGTTAAAGTTGTTGCAGAAGAGGATGATCTTTTAAGGAGAAGTACTGTTTATAGGACCCTTTGTGGCAACAACAGTATCAGTAAGGAGGTTAAGAGGGCCTGGATGAATTACTTTGTAAAGAATTTTGTCGAAGTCGTTTATGCAGTTAACAATGTGATGGTCATATTTTTTACAGTAGTTGTAGGATCCTTTATAAGGTGTCTTAACTGAATTATGAGAATATTGGGAGGATAAGGTATGAGTAGCTAGAACATCATTAGGAGGTGGAATGGGTTTTCAATACTAAGTGCATTAAGTCTACTCGCTTTTATAATTAGTTCTTTGATCATAGTGTCAAGTGTTGATAAGGAACCTTGATGGAGAAGAGAGTTGCGAATAGATTTAAATTCCTCTGAAAGAGTCATCAATAAATGCCAAATACGTTGATGATCATGAAGATTCATAAATGGTGACTATAGTGGGACTAGGCCATGTACGATCTCCAAGTGCAATTTTATCCTGAAGTTCTTATGGTTCTGAGACATAGCTACAGGTTATTTGGCCAGGTTGTTGTTACAACTGATGAAGTCTTCAATAAAGATAAAACAATTAGCATCATTGTATATAGAGTAATGATTTTAAAAAAAAATCCCACACCTCCTTAGCTATGTCAAAGTTTTGAAAATCTAGTTTGATTACTTTAGCAAATGTATTCAAAATCATGTTGGTATTTGATGATTCATTCCATCTTAAGATACCAAGTGCCCTATAAATTTCTCCTCTTCTTTGCCTGCCATTTTGGTTGGTTTTGGTATTTCTTTAGTAACAATTCACCATATGAGCCTTCCTTTAAGAAAAATGCACATTTCCTTAGCCTACAAATCATCGTTTAACCTACCAAATGTAACATTGATAGTGTTCAAAATGTATTAAGTAAGTGTAAAGATATCCATATTCAATAAAAGACAATAGAATGGAGAAAATTGTCTATAGAAATTAAATTTGGTCATAACCTCAAAAATGGATTCAAAATGGCCCAAAACTTAAGGAATTGGTTTAGTTTATAAAAAAACTTAGTGGAATAAAGGTGAACTTGACTAGTCAAAGCTAAAGTTAACTAATCTAAATCGAACTTAACTAGTGAGAAGGGCTTGCTAACATTGAACTGATAGAAGACATGTCGAGAAAGGAGTAAAAGACACCTATTCCAAATATGATGTGTAATAATGATGTAGGATGACGTTTCATTGACGTGGGAATGCATTATCACTGCATGGCCAAGAATGAAGGGTTTATGATTTGTTGTCATTTGGACTAAAATGACTTCATTTTGTTGGTTCTAAAATGACATCGTTTAGCCTTTCTCTTTCTTCCAGAAACCTACAACTAGGGTTTCAAACTTCAACAACTTTTCCTAATGCATGACGGTGCATGGTTAGATTTTCGAAGATAATTTTTGCACCATTATAGTCTACTTGAGAAGAACAATTTGATATATGGAAATTTGTTTTTGAAGCAGATTTAGAAACTCATAATACGAAAACATAATGTTGTGAAAAAAAAAGAATGAAGAAACTTCTAGAATTTTGACCTCTGATATCGTGTAGAAAGTGAAAGGAAAAAAGAAGTCTTTTTAATATTTCGTGTTTACAATTCAATTTACAAAGGGTATTTATATATAATTTGTCTAACTAAATATCTCTAATTTTATGTTATACAATCTTATCATATCAAGGATAAGAGTACATCTTATAATGAAAAGATTAACAAGATATTATGTTAACAATTTTGATGTTTGTCCTAATGAAAATGAAGTGTAAGGTTTCGAAATTCAACTAATTTTTGGATACATAAATGTATAAAACTTCTGCTAGCTTAACAACTTTAAAAAGAATTAATTAAAGCCACTCCTTTTCTACATTTTCGTAGTCAAATTGCTTAGAGATTTTCCCTCCCGAGGAGGAGGAAGCTATTACACATTTTTTGTAAACTTAAATTTTCACTTCACTGCAGCAAATAATCACCAACCAATTTAAGAAAGTAGAAGCCTTCAACAACTTGCCGATCACTAATGCTGAGTTATTGGTACATTGATGTATATACTACTCTCTATATCACTTATATAAGAGAACAAGCACTAATCAGAAAGTAGATTTAATTCACCTCTCGAGCTTTATAAGTAAATTTAGTTAACCTCTCGAGCTTTATCTCACACCAACAAAGAAAATTGTTTCTGAATCCAAGGTGATTAATCTGTAAAGTATGTCTTCAAATCACTAGCTTCAACAGCTCTTCTCCTCTCTCTCAACCTCCTCTTCTTCACCTTGGTGAGCTCTACAAATAGTCAATCGCCATCAGCATCCCTAAAGTACGATAATCATAATAAGTGCCCTAGGGATACCCTTAAGTTCTCTGTATGTTCAGATATAGTGCATGGTTTAGTACATCATGATGCTGTTGCTCCAAACTGCCCTTGCTGTAACATACTTGGTCCTCTCGGCAATTTTGAAGCTGCGCTTTGCCTCTGCACAGCCATCAAAGCTAATATCATGGGTCATATTATTGATATTCCAATTGCCCTGGAAGTGGTGATTAACTTTTGTGGGAAGAAAGTTCCAGATGGGTTTAAGTGTTAAGTCTTTTCTATTTCTTCAAAACTTTTTGTTTCTGATTCTCGTTGTGTTATTGACCTTAGCTTCGTTTCTAAGGCTTATAGCTGCCATAAACGGGAGACAAATAAAGTTGGATGTTAAGATTGTTTTCCCGTTAAAAACAAGGGTCCTGGATTGTGGGCTTCTTTCTATTGAGAATAAATATTAAGTTAGCATTTCAGATTCTAGTAATTACACTACAACAAAAACATACATTTTGTGTCGTCTGCTAAACGTCGTAGAAGCTCTTAAGACGTCGCAGACAACCTTCTTCAACGTCTATTAAAACGTCGCAATAGAAATCGTAGATGGTGGGGTAGGTAATGGGTTTCTCCGACGTCTGAGTGAAGACGTCGTAGAAGGCTTAGCAATTCTGCGA
>JAOTBA010000204.1:29238300-29258230 GCA_025629845.1 Erythroxylum squamatum | reverse complement strand
AATGCCTTTCTTTATTTATACATAAAAAATGTACAAAACGCGCTAAAGGAGATTGCCTTTAGGGCACTACTCTAACATCACTCACATTCATACCCATAGATTTCAGCTTTGCAGCTAAGTTTGACATATGAGTTACATGATCGTGAATAGGTTGTGACCAGTCAAACTTCTTGGTCGTTAGCTCACTCATTAAAGTCCCTACTATGGACTTGTTAGCTATATCAAATTGGGAGTATTCGTTAAGCTTCAACATAAAATCCTTTGCATTATCTGTCATAGGCATTAATGGCTTCACATTTTTTGCGATTGTCATTCGCATCAAGTTCAAGCTCAGTGACCATTCCCAAGCCTCATAATAAGACTTGTCAGCTTCATAACTAGTCTCAGTTATGGCTGCGGTCCTTGCGTATGAAACTATGGCCAAGTCCAAATTCATTACACCCAGTTGGAACTGGATTTGTTCGGACCAATCCGTATAATTCAGACCATTAAACTTGATCAAGCCATTTCCTAAAGCGAATAAATTAGTATATGCTACAAATACAACATATAGCCCAAGCATTAAAGCTTTGAGTAGACCTAAATGGATTCAAACTAATAATAACTTTGATTATGTATTTAAATTCTCCTTTGGGTGATATTTAAATACATAGCTGTAACCTATAATGATGCCAATAAAATTTACTATAATGGACAATCAATCATATTCTAGTCAACTTGCATGTTATCTTTAGATATACAATCATATTAAACAAAAAATGTTGATAAGTCCCTTTAATGTCATTAATTATAAGCAATGGTTTACCTTTGGGTGACCTCCTAGCGTTATAATTAATAATCTCAATTGTTCAGTTCAACCTTTATGTCATTTTAATAGCATCATGTCGACATGAACAATAGAAACATTCACAATTAAATGTGTTATATTTTCAAGCTAGGCCACTTTGGTGACTAACAAGCTTTCCATGCAATAAACATTTAATTGGACAATTATCATACATGACAAAATTTAATTTAGAATAGTTTGGTCACTTTGGTGACAAACAAACTATTCTAAATGTCCATAATATCATGTATTAAATTCAACATATACTACGAAAATTTAATTCCATACTATTACATAATATAAAATATTCAAAGTACCAAAAATATATAATATGGCACAAATTGGTCAAAATTATATTATGTATAAATCAATTATGAATTAAATAATCCATTGCAATTGGGCCATAATTATTTATTAACTAAATATAACCTTTGAGGGCCCAAAGATCAACAAAATTAGCCCAAAAATGTTTTTGGGCCTGAAGGCCCGTGCTCTGCACGCGCCAACGTCTGCCAATGGAGGCAGCAGCCTCCCCAGTCGGTGCAACGTCTGGCGCGTGCACTAGACGCCTCTGTTCTGGTTTGTTTTGATTTTTTTTTCTTCCTACGTTGCTTTGTTTTCTCTTTCTCTTTATACCACAAGACATCCGAAGCCTTACCAAGAGCATCTATTGTTTTTGGTTTCTCTTCATACCAAAAACCATTCCAATCTTTTGTTCTTTCAATTCTCTCTAACCCATAAGATTCGTTTTATTCCACCATTAAAACCGACAATCAATTTTTCGGATAGGATGGGCATAGAAGAACAAAACATAAACTCAACATGAAAGAAGGTAGTACATAACATTTCAGAAACGCAACAATTATTCTCATAAACATGAAGCAATTTGTTTTCGGTTCTTTCTCCCAACCGAAAACTATCCATAAGCAACCACAGAACCCATAAGCATTTCTGGTTAATATAATAATCACAGAGGACACGAAAACCATTTGAAGCATTATGAAGAGCAAATCTTGTTTTCGGTTTCTCTGTCATACCGAACACTTTAAGGTATTTTCATAAACATAAATCATCAAAACTTTCGTTGTCTATTACGATGTCTATCTTCATTTATCTTCGGCGTTATACAACAATGGATAAGACAACATACATATTCGATTCTTTGTCATGCACATGAATCATCAAATTCGGTTCAACAATGAGAATGTTATGAACATCCAAAAATCAAATCGAAAAACATCAAAACACAATCATACATAAATGATACACGGTAGAACAAAAAATCATGTAATACCATGCTCTGATACCAATTGTAAATCATTTATCGGATCGAATGATTTTGCGTACCTGTATCCATGATTTCGTATTCGTTGTGGAAAACCTTTAATTTCCTCTCGTCTTCTTCTTTCAGTGATTTCTTCAATGGTTCAAAAAATATTATGATGCAATAAGTTGTTTCAACTTATATAGCATCTCCAATGGACATGTCCCTTGGTAACTATGAAGATAGAGGAAAAGGGTCCATGACCCATTTGAGACCCAGTCTATAATACCCAATAACCATCATCTTGGGTGCTTTAATTGGACTCAAATCTATAAGTGACATGGGACATAAAATAGTCTAACAGATTGATCAAACAATTTTAACTCACTTTGGAGAACTTTTTACACAACTCATTTGTTTGATTAATCCAACAATTTACATAAATTTAAGTTGTCAAATTAATGAAATTTTTGTAGAAAATTAAATTAGGAATAAATGAATTGTGTATTCCATTAATAAGTTACTGTACGTACTTTTTTTGATAATTCAGAAGATTTATAAATAAATAAAAAATTTATGTACATCAAGAAATTGCCAAAGGTGACAATTTCTAACCCAAACCAAGGATACCTACAGCAACATGAGGAGCCCTAGTCCTATGCCCCTCACCGTACAAACACAAAACAAGACTAAAACATGTCCAGCATCCACAAAGACCCAATTAAAGACTATAACACCAACAACACAACCAATTCAAAATAAAAGACTCAAACACCAGCAATAATTCAATCATTTACAGTGCTCCCGCTTAGTCAGTTAGAAATGGCTCTCCTATGGGGAAAGTGCCAAAGGGCTGGAGCTTGTTGGTTTGGATACCCATCACAACTGCAAGGCCTATGGAATTGCAGCTAGTATCTCTCTTGCTGCCCAGATAGAGTTACCTCTCATTTTGCTAAAGCTGTAGTGGTTACCCAAACCTTGCATTGATACTCCCATCAAAAAGAGTGGATGAGTGATGCACAATTCACTTTCCAAAACCGATAGGCATACCTGCATAATAAATAACAGAAGAAACAAGAAAACAAAAAACAAGCCAACAACCTCCATTTACCTTCTCTCAGTGTTCAAGCTGAGCTGTTCCAGTACTTGGAAGATCACTTTAGTAATAATGTTCTCCTCTTCCATAGCTGCATTTTTGAAGGTTCTAAGGTTTCTTTCTGACCATAAGTTGTAAATAATAACAGCAAGTAGAATGAGGAAAATATCAAGGTTAATGTTTCTATGGCCTTGAGGTTGGTTGAATTAAAGGAGAATAGATTGGAGATTGAGCAGGTGTGGAGTGTTGAGGTGAAAGTGGGTGAGGCAGTGTTTCCAACTAGAAATAATCAATTAGAATATATGATTTACATTATTGATAAAATAAGATTTTGTAGTGATCTAGCTGTAATAGTTACAAGATAATCTTGAAATAGATTAAATCTTTATCATATCAAGATGCAATAGTAACGGAATAATCTTGGAGTAGAGTATATCCTTATCAGCCACCTACAAGTTGAGAAGATGGTGCACAAATTCTCAACTTGTTTGAAGATAAGAAAATCATTGAACCTTTTGTCAAGACATCAACAATTTGATTTATAGAGGGCAGATACTGAACCCCGAGTTCCTACTCCCTGTTGAGCAACTTTATCGCGAACAAAATGAAATTAATCTCCAAATGTTTCAAGCCGGACAGAAATAATGGATTATGCATAGGATATGCAGCACTCAAATTTGTTGGGGAAAGAGAGGGAGAGAAGAGGAATAATGAACTTTATCCAAAAAAAAAAGAAGAATAATGAACTTCTTTTTATTATGAAACTAATGTCTTTATATAGACTTTTATAATGAAATTTAAATCCTAACAGATAACACCTTTACCTTAACATATAAAATTTTATCTTCTAACAGAAACAAATTTTATCTTTATTACTCCAAGATAATTTTTATTTTTACTACTCTTAATTTTAATAGATAATAAATGTTATCTTTAAACAAAGATCATGTCAAAACAAACTAATGACCTATTCAAAAAGAATTTTGATAACTCTATAATTTTGAATTAATTCCCATCATTCCCCCTAATTCAAAATTGTAAAAAAAAACCTTCACGGGCATGGAACACATCTCTCCACAATTCTTTTCTTTAGAGTCTTTCTCTCTAATCTTCTCAATAAAGCACTTCTCTCTACTCTTCAACATGAGCACTTCTCTTATCGCTTATCTCCACAGAGCACTTCTCTCTATAATGAGTCTTGGTGCACTTCTCACCAACTAGAAGAGGTCGTCTTCTTCAATCACTTGCACTATATTTACTTGTTCTTCATTGTTAAACTTGCAATCCTTTTTCAAATGTTCAAATCGTTTACACTTAAACCATCGAGACTTTCCTTTATGCCAGCAATCTTTCTCTCCATGACCAAACTTCTCTCAATGGCCACATTGAGGAATATTTCCTTTCTTTTTTGATGATGAAACCTTTGCTAAATAGGCTCTCTCTACCATCTTTTCACTTTCTTGGTTTCTCATTGTCGTTATTTGCTCTTAAGCTTGTAAAGAATTACTCACTCATAGGTCCCTCAAGACCTTTGAGAGCTTTGATACCACTTTGTTAGGAAAAGAGGGGGAGAGAAGAAGAATAATGAAAAACAATCTTTACTACTGCTTCTTTTTATTCTGAAACTGATTCCTTTAGATAGGCTTTTATAATGAAGTTAAATAACAATTTTGTCTTAGCAGATAAAATTTTATCTTTTAACATATAACAAATTTTATCTTTATTACTCTAGGATAATCTTTATCTTTACTACTCTATCTTACTATTCCTCATCTTAATAGATAATAAATTTTATTTTAAAACAAAGATCAAGTCAAAACAAACTAAAGACCTGTTCAAAAAGAATTTCGACAACTCTACAATTTTGAATTAATTCCCAACAAACTTATCACACTATAAAATGGGAGTTGTAGACCGTGGTACATATAACTCACAAATAAATGACTGGAGCCATGAAATCTCATATGCAGCAGTTGCAATGGCTTGATATTCCACTTCTATTTGAAAGATAATAAATCTATTCTTTAAAAATAAAATTTTGAGATCAATTTGTTAGAGATATTTTATTAATATAATAATATTTGATCCTAATATATAATTAGAATTTCAATATTTGACTTTTCGTTTAAACCCTAGCTTTCAATAAAAAGTTTCGATAGTCCTTTATATTTTAGAGTAAAGATTCTATTATGTAATGCTCCCTATCCAAAAAGAATCTAAGTTAAATTTGGAGGAAGCAGATTTAGGATGAGGGTCATGTGGGGTCGATGATTTTTAGAGAGTAGAAATTTTTTAAAATTTTTAAACTTTTAATTGAGTAAGATAAGATCTCATTTAGGTTGTTTTTTTTAACAAAATTAAAGTTATTGTGGGCTCCTGTAGTAATTAGATTAGAATGGATAGACATTTATCTAGAAGTATATACTAAAAATTGGAAAAAAGATAATTATTGTAGCCTTTTCGTAATATTTGATATTTCCTTAAAAGAAATGGTTCATTCATTGTTATGTCTTATTTTTATCCACTATATATAATGGCCTACCTCTTTTTTAGCACTAAAAAGATTTACTATTTAGTGTTATATATTTATGTAATAACTAATAATTAATATATTATGTAAAATTTTTAAATTAAATTAATTTAAAATAATTTGACAAAGAGTTCTTATAGTAAATAACAAACATTTTGAATAAGAGAAATAAAGTATATAAATTAAAATTGAATATTAATTAAATAATATAGAGTTTCTTTAATAACTCACGCGGTAGGCATGACCATAAGCCTAAGCCTAGTACATATTAAAAGAGAAAAAGTTCCTAACAATTATAATTTTAAAAATCATAAACTTTATAAAAAATTATTTATTTCATTTAAATCTTATTAAACTTGTGTGAAAAATTATTTTAGCATAATATGACTTCTTAACCTAAAATTGCAACAAAATAAGCCAAAAGGTCATTTTAAACATCAAATTTTAAATTATCAGTATTATGAAAATTTAATTATATTGATTATTACATGGATGTTATAAGATATGCTATACTAATGCAATCTAGTCCATATACAAGGTTAATCATCCTAATATTATCTAATTTGAATCTTCATGTTTTATTCTTGAAATACCATTTTATTTTTAATAATTTTTCTAATTTTAAAAATTTCCAACTAATTCTTGTTAGTATCTTTTTAACATAATTCATACAATAATTCGAATCAAAATTTTTATGATAATTTATCTTTCTTTCATTTCATAGATATCGTAATAAATTACTCTTTGTTTTTTTTAATTTTTGTATAGGATGTTAATTTTTTCCTCTTGGTTGTTTTCATATGTCTCAGATATATAATTATATGGATATATCTTGTGAAATATAGTTGAGTTATTGTTGTTCTATTATATCAGTCGCCTTCTTCCAGTTCTATATAGGTGCTTTTGTTCTTTTTCAAGTCTAAGTGTGTTATAATTGTTTTGTATGATGTTGCCTAAAAAGCATTTATCTGAAAGTGAAAAAAAGAAAAAAAAAGTAGAATAGTTAATAAAATCCTAAAAAGGAATTATTAATAAATTTATCAAAAGAATAGGCTCTTCTAGTGAGAATCCTGAGGAACGAGATGAAGGATATTTTGAACAATATAAAGAAAATCTAAGTGATGAGAATCATATTCATGAGGATGTTGGTAATTTGAGTTAGCTTGATTACGTACTAAATGCATCCAATTTAGAAAATTTAAGGGCAGATCAGCAAAAATCCTTATATTGGATATTTATGATTATAGAAATTGGGATAATCTTGATAATAAAGTACGGGTCATTTTAGTTGAAAAAAGGCACGTAAAAGAATTGAATCTTGTGTTTCCTTTAGACAATACCTCTCGACATTTTTCATATTTTTATTATTCTAAAAGTTTGAGTAATGGAGACATTAGATATAGAAAATGGTTGGTTTACTCTAAACATATAGATAAAGCATATTGTTTTTGTTGTAAGTTGTAAGTTGTTCAAATTTAATAGTAAACAAAGTGCATTAGCAGATGATGGATTTAGAGATTAGAAGCATCTTAGTGAGAGATTTAAAGAACATGAGAATTGTGTTGAGCATATAACTAATATGAAGACTTTGAATGAATTAATAGTAAGATTGAGCTACAATCAAACAATTGATAAAGATTTGTAACAAGAAATTATAAAAGAGAAAGAACATAGGAGACAAGTTTTGATAAGAATAGTTTCTCTTATGAAATGCCTTGCTAAATATAGTTTGACTTTTCACGGATCCAATGAAAAACTTTGCAAATAGTAAGGGCAATTTTTTGGGATTGATTGAGGTGATTATTGAATTTGATGTAATAATGCAAGATCATATTAGACACATTCAAAATCATGAAATTCATCATCACTATCTTAGTTACAAAATTCAAAATAAGTTGATTTATCTTTTGACCCATAAAGTTAGAAGTTCTATCATAAGGATTACTAAAAAGGTTAAATAATTTTTCTATTCTTCTTAATTGTACCCCAAATTTAAGTTATCAAGAAAAAAGAATCTATTAATATATTTCAAATAAAAAAAATAGAGGAGTACTTTTTAAAGTTCTTGAAGGTAGATGACACATATGGATTGGAAATTTACAATGAATTATAGAATCCATTTAAGTCTCTTAATCTTAATGTCAAGTTTATGACAATGGTTTTAATATGAAGGGAAAATATCAAGAGATTCAACAACGATTACTTGAAATATATCCGAAAGTGTTATATATGTCATGCGTTTGTCATAATCTTAATCTTACTCTTAATGATATGAATTAAAGTTGTTTCATTTTTTGGAGTGGTGCAATGCATATATGCATTATTTTCAAGTTCTCCTAAAAGGCGAAAAGTTTTACTTGATAATATTTTGGGCTTAACATGAAATCATTGTCTAACACTTGTTGGGAGAGTTAAGTAAAAATTATTAAAGCTATTAAATTTCAATCTCCTCAAATGATATTGACTTTGATAGAATTATCTAGATCCTGTGTTAATGCCAAGTCAAATAGTGAAGTAGAACGTTTGGTGAGTGTACTTGAGAGTTTTGAGTTTTTACTTAGAATGGTTATTTAGTATGACATTTTATTTGTTATTAACTTCATGACTAAAAAGTTGTAGCCTAAATCTATATGCATTAATGCTACTATAGAGCAATTAGAAGGTGTGATGGTATTTTTGAGAAATATAGAAACGAACGGTTTGCCTATATATAGTATGAATATTGCCAAAATTCTTGCACATATGATGAATATAGAGCTTATATTTTCAAATAGAAATTGTATTATTAGGAAAAGACAATTTGATGAAAATAATAATGATGAAGAAATAAAATTAGTTGAGAATTCCTTTAAAGTTAGTTACTTTCTAGTTATTGTGGATATGAAAATTGATTCATTGAAGAATATATTTGAATGATTAATGACATTTGAAAGTATTTTTAGATTCTTATTTAATTTGAGATGATAATGAGCTAAGAGAATATTGCATTAGTTTTACAACTACTTTTTCTAATGATAATGTGTTGGATGTAATTTAGATGATCTTTTTTCTAAATTATAAGTGTTGCAAATAATTTTGCCAAATTATTTAATGTCATTAGTTTAATTTCTTGAATTTGTTAAAGATACAGATTATTATCCAAATGTTTCAGTTGCTTATCTAATTATGTAGACTGTATCTGTGATTGTCATATCAAATGAGAGAAGTTTTTTAAAGTTAAAATTATTGAAAACCTACTTGAGATCATCAATATCACAAGAAATGTTGAATGATTTAGCTATTTTATGTATCGAGAATCATATATTGGATAATATTGATCTTAATACTATTATGAATGATTTTACATATAAAAATGTGCAGAGAAATTATCTTTCATGATCATCTATGTGCATGTTGTTGCAATCTTCTTGGTGTTTTACAATATAATATTACTGTTCGGTTGCTGCTTCTGTTGTTTTGTTATTGTTGCTACTATTTTTAGTGATTTTATTACTGTTGACATTTGCAAGATGTTGTTAGCTACTATTATGATCATTTAGTATTTTGTTAAGTATGTGAATATGTGACTTGAGTCAGTTATGTATGAATATTAAATTTTGGTAATAAAAATGTGATTTTAAAATTTACATGTTTGTATATTGCAGATTTATTGGGATCTTTCTTTTTACTTTGTCACGGGCCTATAAAACATTAGGAACGACCTTGATTAAATCCTAAGTATAGTTAGCAATTATGGAAAGGATTTCTTCATGCATTACATCTTGCCATTCTACATATTTCGTGGCTTTTGTGAAAGAAATGAGATTAAGAGGTGGTAATGTCATGATGAGATAAACCTTTGGTTTGAGGTTACCAGTTTGAGATTTCGGATTTGTGCACGAGATCCAGATGCATAAGCAAGTTCCAAGCATAAATTCTAGTTTAAGTTCAGCTTCATTACATGAAACATCAAGATTACTTATTAAGGCTTGTTTGTTTTTATTTTTTTTTATTTTTTATTTTTGTTTTCAAATTCAGTAAAAATATTTGTTTATTTGAGTTTTTGCTTTATGTTCTTGATTTTGGTTTCTTTTGGTATTCAAAAATTTATGAAAAACCATAAAAAAGTAGTTTTTGTTTCTTTTCTTTCATAATCTGATTTATTATCAACCAAATATATATTATTGATTTAATATATTAATTTTTAATAACAATTACAAATAATTTAATTTAATATTATATATTTAATTAATTATTAATAAGAATTATGAATATTTTAATTTTATTTAATTTTTAATTAAATCATTTAAATATAATAAATATAATTAAATTTAAAATATGTTCGAAAATGAAAAGTTCAAATGAATTTTAATTTGATAACTAAAATATTAATTTATAAATAAAAGTTATATTTTAAAAATAAAATAATTTTATTAAAAATTTATTAATAAATATTATATAAGATATTAAAATAAATTTATTTAATTAAAAATAATTTATCTTTAGTTTATCTAATATGTAATTATTATTAGCCATAAAAATATAACTGCATTTACATTAACAACTAAACAATTTTTTATTTGAAAGAAAAACTGAAAAATGAAAACTAAAAATTAAAAAAAGAAATGGAACGAAAGGGCCTCTTAATTGTTAATAACTAAAGCATCTTCAATGTATTTTCGAGCAGCAACATCGACATGTTTTATGATATATTCCTAAAAAAGAAAAAGAAACGAAACTATAGTACTGTGCATACTGGAAGTTCACATCCGCTTCCATCGTGAAACGAAACACATGTACATGTTTCAGAACTATAAGCTCTATCTGTTAGATTTCAGGAACCTATCACCAGCAAAGAATTATGGCGTATGGACCGAAAAACCAAGATCGAAAAAAAATCGAGTTACATGACATATTAAATTGAATGACTGAAGAAATTAAGAAAACAGAGTAGTCCAGTAAGAGAAGGAAATTAATTAGCATGGGTTGCATTTAAGGTTTTATATTGCAAAGTGCGCTATATTGTGATTGTAAATAATTACATTAACTATAGATGGTAAAGGTGTAATTTCAAAAAAATATGGTCGTAAACTTTAATTACCGGGGTGACTGTTATCATAGTATTACGACCATAGTCACAATCGTTAAACACAATTTAAAATAATAATTACGTAATAAGTATAGGTATGATTATTAGAACGACCTAACCCACCCCAAAAGTTAGTTTAAGAGAGGGTGGTTTGTACACTATTTTTTTGGTAAATAGTTTGTACACTATTAGAAGGGCCTAACTTACCTTAAAAGCTAGCTCAAGAGGGGGTGATTTGCACACTATTATAAACTGTTAAATACCTCATAATTGTCCAATGTGAGATTTCTGGCACATCCCTCTTAGTCCAGAGAAGGACTGGACATCTGATGGATATATTGGGCAAAGGGACATAACTGGACACCGGCCCAAACTATCGAGATAAACTGACTCTAATATCATATTAGAAAGGCCTCATAGTTATCTGATGTGGGATTCTTGACACACTTCTCTCAGTCCAGAGCAAGACTGGACATCTGATGGACATATTGGACAAAGGGACGTAACTGGGCACCGCCTCAAATCATCGAGACAAGCCGGTTATGTCCTTTTGTCCAATATATTCATTAGATATTCAGCCTTACTTTGGACTAAGGGGGTGTGTCAGAAATCTCACATCGGATAATTACGAGAACATTCAAAATTTTATAATAATGTTCAAATTTTTTTCTGGTAAGCTAACTTTTAAGGGTGAGTTAGGCCTTTCTAGTAAGAAGGGAGAAGAATATAGACACAAACTGAATTCTGCCAGACTTGAGTTAAGTTCTGACATCAAAGTGTTCACGGATTGAACTGACCCAGAGTCACGGATCAGGCATTGAAGTTTACAAGCCAACAAGAGTCCAAACCCTCTAATTTAATTTTCAGTCTTACGATAAAGAAAGAATTCCCATATCTCGTTGCCTGTTCCTACATGCAAGTAGCAGACTGACAGTCATAATTTTCTGCTTTCACTTCTGTATGACATTTTAACAATTAACCAGTCAGTCACGGGTTGGTCATAAAGCTCGGGTATATAAATCCCTCAGATCAACCCCTCAAAAACCTAAGAATCATACGCAAGCAACTTCCGAAAAACCCTAAAGTCATCATAATGTTTTCTAAGGCTGCGGCTATATTCTTCATCTGCATGATTTTAATGTTCAGTTCCCTTCCAATAATTTACGCTTGTGTTCCATGTGTTCAGCCACATCCACCAGCTTATGGCCCTCCGGCTCCAACCCACCCGAAAGTTCCCCATCCGCACCCACCAAGCACAATGCACCCTCCACATCACGGTGGTCAACCAAAAATATCACCACCTTCAAAAACACCACCCATGCCACCAAAAATGCTACCACCTATAATCGTTCATCCTCCTCCAGTCATAACACCTCCAGTTATATCTCCACCTGTCACAAATCCTCCTGTGGTCATGCCACCGCCTTCTACAGGCTATCCACCTTATACCGGTGGCCCGCCTTCTGGTGGTGGCGGAGGACAATGTGGTCGTACTCCTGGGGTAAGTCCTCCACCTTGTGTTCCCGGCGTTAGTCCTCCGCCGATAAGTCAAGCAAAATGTCCAATTAATGCACTGAAGCTCGGTGCCTGCGTAGACGTACTTGGAGGTTTGGTGCACATAGGGTTGGGAGATCCTGTTGAGAATGTTTGCTGCCCTGTGCTTCAAGGATTGCTAGAGCTAGAAGCAGCTATTTGCCTTTGCACAACTATAAGGCTTAAGCTTCTCAATCTCAATATATTCATTCCTCTTGCGCTTCAAGTCTTAATCACTTGTGGATTGACTCCTCCTCCTGGTTTTGTTTGTCCTCCTCTTTGAGAAAATATATGTATTACTTTTAGCTATTAATTGAGATGCCTTTCTTTGATTCCTAATCTAACCAACTCTTAACTACTGATATTTTTGGTATACACCAACAGTATGCATTGAGTGCAATTATCGGTATATGATCTCTTTCCAAAACCCTACTTGTGTTTCAGAAATGAAATGGTGTTTTAGTGGGAACTCGATGGGCCTATCTTCGTAGAAGTTCTTACGCCCCTCGTTTGTATTTGTTATTTACGCTTATGGGGAAGAGATCTGGGGATACAATAGCATGCAATCTTAGATGAAACTAGACATTACAAAATTACAACGAGTACTTGACACTTCTTACAAGAATTCTCATCAGACTGGGTCGAAATCTTTGTGGTGACTAGTGATATAAACATTAATCGAATATTATTGCTTGCGTTTTCATCATCAGAAACGTATCAAGATTTCTTTAATACGTACAAATGTAGATCAGATTGTGATTGGTGATGCTTGCATCTCCAGTTCTTCATCTAACGAAATGAAGACTGGTCTACCCATTTGCATTCCTAGAATCCAGAGACCTAATATAGATAAGTAATCCTAGCCAGTTGAAACTTTATTAGTTTTTAAGTAAGTCGATTAGAAATGGTTCAAGAGCTCTTCTAGCCTCCTCCTCATCAACTGGCAGTAACCTTCTCGTCAACACCATTGTGACCAATATCTCAGCCAGCTGCCCTACTTATCTTCTGTTTCAGTGTTAATGATCGTTAGCCCTTATTTCTGTAGGAGCTATTCCAAACGAGAGTTCTTGCTACCAATCATTATCCAAATGAGCAGGGATCATGTCAAAGTTTTTGTCAAGGACGTAATGTATATTTTGTGAAGATATTTACACTCCAAATTTTAACTGTTTAGTTCTATACGCCCACAAACAAAAGACCAATATTGCATCTTATTCATAACAAGGTTTTAAATTGCAGAGGCATATGAATTTCACGTTTACAGGTAATATATATAGAAGCTAAATTGTAGATTACGAGTATTAGAATTGCGAAAATTTTAAATACCCACAGGTTAATTTAAAATTATCAAAATTTATTACGTGATGAAAATATCTTTTTTTATATAATTTAACTTTTATGTTTATAAATTTATTCATAGGTATAAACATGTTTAATAAAATGTAATATATAAAAATTTCGTTATGATTTAATATTAAATGGTAAAAGAAATCTTAATTTATTTTATCAATAAATAATCATCTTATAATTTAAAATTGAGTAAATATAAGAAAATTATACTAATTCTTAATTATTTTAGTATATCATACATTATTATAAACTATAAAATGAATTAAACCAATCAAATTTAACTATTTTTTAGTTTCTTCTAATCAATTATGTTAGTATATTTTACATTAAAAGCTCCATAAAAAATGAATATTTATATAAATGAATGATGACTAAGTTGGTAAGTTGATTGCGAACTAAACTAAAACCCTAAATATCATCCTTAAAATAAAGTGAGTGGTCGTCTTCTTGAAAAAGAACTGCTTATAGCAAGGTCTTTTTTAGAAAGAACCAAGTCTATCGTCTTCGAACAATATAATTTTGAGCAAAGGTTGGACGGAAATCGAAGAAAGACTAAACAATTGAAGAAACATTATAAAATCAAAAATTGTGATCTTTCTCTTTTTCTTTGTTATCTGTCTGTTTCTCTTGTAAGTCTCTTTTATTTATGTCACAACACTATTTCTATTTCAACCCATTTTTTATTGCATACACCGCAATAAAGTAACAGTTACACTAGAAGAAACATCATAAAATAGAAATCGTCATCCTTCTCTTTTAGTAACGATATTGTGCAGCGTTGGGACTAGTGCTAAGGCTTATAACATTGTCTACTCCTTCATGTTAAGATATGAAAAATCTTGAAGGATCTCACGCACTGGCTCCCATCTGGCATTAGACTTTGTTTGATTCTCCTACTGTACCAACACTTTATTAACATAGTTTTCTCTATTGAAAAATTTGATGATAATCTAAGATTCTTGAGAGCCTGAAAATAGGGTGGTGGTCGAGAAATTGAGAAGGCAGTGGCATAAGTTGCAGGCTCATTTTCACACATTCTTTGAGTAGGGACACTGAAAGATATCATGTATTTGAGTAGTAGGAAGAAGAGCTAGGCGATAGGCTACTGACCAATTCATTTCGTAATTTAAAAGGGGTCAAAGAACTGGCGAGAGGGTTTACGAGGCTGACGTTGCGGCAATGTAGATTGGCGATAAAATTGCAATTTGAGGAAGACCCAATCAACCACAACAAAATTCTTGTCTGTTTTTCTGACATTGGTTTGATTGCACATTCCAGTTTGTATGCGAAGTAGGTTATCACGAAGTGTGGATAATACTGAGGTCTAAGAAGTTAGTAAGGCATCTATAACTTCCACAGAAGAAGCACTGCCAACATAATCCAGAAGTAAGGAAGGAGGATTCCAAACACTGCTTCAAAGGGTCATTTAAACGTTGAATGTCACGCATTGTTGTAGTGCCACTCTGCTCAAGGTAGGTACTGCAATCAAAGCCGAGGATTATCCATAATGAAGCACCTAAGGTAGTCCTCCAAGCAGCAGTTCAAGACCTCAGTTTGACCATATGTATGAGGGTGATATGAATTACTTGTGACAAGGGCAGTGTTAGAAAGTGCCTAACTCACCTCCAAAAGCTAGCTCAAGAGGGGAAGGTTTGCACACTATTATAAATTCTTGAATGCCTTAATAGTTGTCCGATGTGGGATTCCTGACACACTCTCCTCAGTCCAGAGCAGGACTAGACATCTGATGGACATATTGAGCAAAGGGACATAACCGGGCACCGCCCCAAACCATCGAGACAAACTGGCTCTGATACCATGTTAGAAATGGCACACTATCGAGACAGTGCCTATTAAGTGTATTGAAGGTTCCAATCACAGCAGGGGTCCAAACGAATGCAATCTTGTAAAGTAGTTGAGTTAGTGGTATGACACTAGAGAAATGGCACACCATTTACGGATGATAATATCCGGCCAAGCCTAGAATGTCTTGAAGACTCTTGGTCGATTAGGGTAAAGGCCATTCTTGTATAGCCAATGTCGTATCTAGGTATAGTGCCACCCCTCAAGCTAACACTTTATGTCCTATGTAATTCAACCTAGAATAGCCAAATTCTCACTTAGTTTAGAAAATAAGGAATGGAACTTAAAAGTGGATAATACCATCTCTAAGTGTTTTAAATGAGTATGCCATCACTACAAGAAAACAGTACATTTTGCGATGTTTAAAAAATGTTACAAAATGTCTTCCGTGACGTTTTTAAAAACGTCATAAAATGTTTTCCGTGACGTTTTTAAAAACGTCACAAAAAATTTCGCGAAATGTGGTGTAGGCAAAAGGTTTCTGCGACGTTGTCCCGAAAAATACAAATATTTCACGGTCTTTTTGCGACGTTTTAGTGACATTTTTAAAAACGTCGCGGAAAGTGACATTCCATGATGTTTTTACAAATAGTTGTATTATTTTTTAATTATTATTTTTTCCTTTTTTCTAAAATCATTTTAATTTAACAATAATTTAATTTTAATAATTATTTTTTAAAAATAATTTTTAAATCTTATTTGTTTAATAGCTATTCAATATTTTTATGAATTTTATTTATTTAATAATTCTTAAATTTTTAGTATATAATTAATTTTAATAATTATTCATGTATCACAAGAATATGACGAAATGACTTAAGTGTAATAAATGCACCATTTAATTGAACAAATCCCATCGATAAATATAAGTATTCTAATCAAAAGTTAAACTATAGCACTATTTGGACCTATGTGTCTTGATTGCTCAAAATGTTCCAAAAGTAAGGAATGTAAGGTGCAAACGAAGTCTGATATATAAAACTTAGGCAGCACCGACTCTCTTGCCCTTCTTCCTCTGGATCTTCTTCATGTAAGCTAATAAACGTCCACTGCCAAATTATTCTTTAATATGTGAGTGAAGTTTGCAAGTTTGTTGTCTCTTCTCTAGTTTCCTCATAACATGATTACTTTTCTTCGCTTCCTTAGTTGTAGCTTCTCCTTCCTACTGACCAAAACATGGAGACAATAGAACAAACAGAAAGAAGAGATTCTATGTTAGGGAATTAATCAACAATTGTAAAGTGATACACTTATATTTTCATATATGTTTAGGACTTAATTCAGAGTCATTTACATTCATTTTATGTTCATCTATGGCTGGTTTATCATGTTTTATCATTATTCGAGGTCCATTGACATAAAATACATAAATGAAACAAATAGACTTGAATTACATTGTTTTTGAGTTTCTGGCAGACTTAATTTCTAGTCATTGTGGGATTTTTATCTCGAGATTGGTTTAGCCAAAAATTCTGAAATTTCATACTTAAATTCTTGATTTATTGACGGATTTTTTGGGACCAATTGCAGATTTTTCTGAGCTGAAATTCAGGAGAAATAAATTAACGAAATTTGCATAAGATTTTGGAGCGCCAAAATGACCTTTTGACGATGTTTTGATCATAACTTTTGACTCAGATGGCAAAATCCTGTGATTCAAGTCTCATATTGACGTTAACTTAAAGACGAAGATACTAATAAAATTTGAGTTCCTAAATCGTCACTGTTTATTTTTTATGCACTGTCGAATTTGACCTTGAAAAATCTATTCCAACCAGCCAAGAATCAACATCAGTCCCCATATTTTAATTATTTCAACCCATGTACAGCTCATTCTCCAGTCCAAAAAAATTGCCTCCAATACAAGACAAAGAAGCCTCCATTCCACAGTTAGCATCCAAGAAAAAAACAAAGGGCTGCCTCCATTTTATTCAAGACATGCAGCAGCCTCTCCAATCAAGCAGCCACCGCAGAAAAAATCCCCACATCATTGCAAAACCAAACCAAACAAGCCTTCACGCCAATCCCATCCACATGAGCTCTATACTCTTATCATTCAATAAAGACAACCCCACTTTATTGACCAGCCCCCACCTTTGATTTTTCAGCCCTCCATATCTCCACTCACCAAAACAATTAACCATACTCTTCATCAACGCACCTTAGCCTCCATTCTTCACCACTTCACCAACGAAAAAGCCATCCACAAAAACTCTCCAACAACTCTCTCACCTCTCAACCAACAGCCAGCCTCCACCACCACCAGCCTTCCATCCACCAAAACTCCTCACACAACTCCCAACATCCACCAACGCAAGCCATTCTTCATTTTTTATCTATCACCACTAGCAGCCGCTAGATTTAAAGGAAGCAACCAAGCTACTCCAACAGCCAACCTGTAACATCTCACTCCCGATGGGAAGGATAAAATAGTAATTTGGGACCGGTTATGGGTGTGTAAACTAATCTCGGCATGTTCATGCCTAATATGGTCTTTATGTATACATGAATAGTGAAATTTGCACATGAAACTGACTGTACATGCATTCATGACATTTTTCGGTATATGTGCCTAAATGTAAATTGCGAACCTGATCGAGGAATTGAAAATGAAACCAACTTTTGAGAAAATGATATTTATGATTGGATTAAGAAATATGTGTAAGACCTGATAAAGAAACTGTTAGAGAAAACATAAGAAACAATCGAAGCTTTATGTTCTAGTAAGAGTTCATCAAAAGGATAATAGATGGTTTAGAATATAAAACCGAGTGATTATATGTTGGAATTACCAACAGACTTGACTATTAGTGACAAGTGTAAAGCTGATAATTTGGAGTTCATGGGGACATGAGATTGATGTATAGTTCAAATTAATTACGGGCATAACAATCGTTATATTGGTGACACCATTCGAATAGTGTATAAGGTGTC
Source organism: Erythroxylum squamatum (assembly GCA_025629845.1). Taxonomy (NCBI): domain Eukaryota; kingdom Viridiplantae; phylum Streptophyta; class Magnoliopsida; order Malpighiales; family Erythroxylaceae; genus Erythroxylum; species Erythroxylum squamatum. The sequence goes on along the minus strand of JAOTBA010000204.1, from coordinate 29,239,766 downwards.
ATACAACAAAAAGGAGTCGTTCACCCCTCTATTGAAGTGAACAGGGCCTAAAAAAAAGGGGGGGTTGAAGACCATGATTGACTTGGAATAATGTTGATAAGGGAAATGAATCTGTAATAGGGGCAGTGATCCAAGTTAATAACAAATGAGTTGAGTTGTTCGACATTGAGGTTATGGAATCTCATGAGATTAGTAGTTTAACACTAAAGAGATGCAAACTAATAAGCGGAAGATGAAATATTCCGAAGAGTATCACCTCGACCAAGATGCACTTAAATGGAGATAAAGGAGTAAATGGGGGAAACTAAATTCGACATAAATTGGTCTATATGCAACTATGGTGTGAGTAGAACTATGGATTGGTAAGTCGGTATAAAACATAAAAGATGTTTCGGATTCACACAGTGTTACATGGATAGGGTTAGGAAATATTGTTATGATCCGACATATATGTGTTAGTGATGCCGAAAGTGAAGAATTGTGAGCAATCATGAGGAAACAGTTAAGACAGTGTGGTATTTGAAGAAAGTAAAGGGGTAATTGATTGCATTGAATATAGTCAATTGACAAAAAAATTATTCTAGTAGTGAAGTAAATGGGAAACAGAGAAGTAATGAACAAAACAATTCCCTGCCTTTCTAATCAATCCTTAAGAATTTCGGGGACGAAATTTTTATTAGGAGGGGGAGTTGTAACATCCCACCCCTGATGAGAAGGGTAGAATAGTAATTTGTTAAGGATTAAGAGTGGTTAGAATTGTTTTGAAATATTCATACATACCTTTTTACACGTGAATAGTGACATTTGCACATGAAAAGGAACTGTACATGCATTCATGACATTTCCCAGTATATGTGCCTAAATGTGATTTTGTTGTGAAAAATGTGGTTTTTGGGCTTGAAAATGTATTTGGAGTGGATTGCTATGTGTTTTCTATTTTTGGGAAAATTTAGAAATTTTTCTGGAAATTTTCGGACCGGAAAAATCGCCAAGTGGCGAATTGATTGGTTTCTGATACTGAAAATTACTGTCCAATGGCACTGGAAATTTAGAAACATGATTTTAGGATTGAATTTGCTAATTTGGTCTTCATGAAACTTGAAGATGTTCTTGTTATATTTTTATCGCCACTAAGTATGAAATTTTTCAATGTCTAGGTTGAGAGTTATGACCTGTTGACTTTTGGATTTTAATAGGCTTGGTGCTGGAAAATGTGTTAAGTATAGGTTTTGTGGTGATTGTATATTGAAGCTAAATTCTGGACTGTTGTGATTCTAATTAGCTTAAGTGGTCTTATGCAAAGTTGTAAAGGAATGAATTAGCTTTAAAATGAGGTATAGTTTGCTAATTTTGGATGTAAGAGTTGTGAGTTATGAATTTTCAAAGAAGAGACCTGATTTAGGCAATCTGTTAGTTACCACTCTTTCACAGGGCAGTCACATTCATGGGCGAAATTAACCTAGTTA
>JAOTBA010000204.1:29218799-29230520 GCA_025629845.1 Erythroxylum squamatum | reverse complement strand
ACCACCTCCACTACCACCACCTCCACTACCGCCTCCACCACCTCCAGTACCACCACCTCCACTACCGCCTCCTCCACTACCGCCTCCACCACCCCCACGACCTCCACCGCTACCACCACCAACACCGCCGCCGCCTCTACTACCACCGCCGCCGCCACTGCTACCGCTGCCGGGGGTAGGGCAACCTCCACCACATGCAGTGACAAGGGAAAAGAAAAGAAGGTTGAGAACCAAAAAGAGGGCAAACGAAGTTGAATTGGAAGCCATAATAGTGAATGAAATCGTATTCACTCTTTGGAACGTGTATATGACTAAGAATTAAGTTGGAGCTGTAGTGTAGCAAATAGGAGAGAAAATGTACTTGGTGCGGAGTTTTACTAGCTAGAGTAGGGTTTATATAGAGCTCAGTGAGGTGACAGGACAGGGTCGAGGCAGATATAAACAGAAAATAATTAAGAAATTTGAGAATATAAAAGAGAATAATATGTGTAGTTGTTAACTTTTGTCAACGTTAGTTATTAAAAAAAATATTTTAAAAAAGTTTATTTTTTATTATATTATTATCCACAATCACAGGTCTTAAATTTTTTTCTTTAAAAAAATGATGACTCCTAACAGCATGAACCTATAAAGAAAAGTGATAGTATCTTTAATTTAGTGGCCTTTAAAAAAAAAAATAGTGGCCTTTATAACATTTATCTCAACTATTACAAACTAAAATACGCTTTCATATTATAAATGATATTATTTATACGTAGGAGTAATTATTACATATTGACTATGATAAATAATAAGGATGTCGAAGCAAAAAAGAAAAAAATCCATGAACCTTTTTGTATTCTTGGCTTTTATAGCTGGCAATGAACAGACAGTTTTAGTTGGCAGCTTGCGGGATGGGGTCTCGCAAATTGCCATGTTGTGTTAGTTCAGTAATTTCTGCTTGGAAGTGCTCCTTACCAAAAACAGATAATCAGAGTTTCAATTTTGAGAGAAGGCAGGCCGTTCAAAGATTTAATGATTCACAAAGGTATTTACATCCACAATATTATACTTTTTGGGACGTGGCAATTATTATGTAAATATGTTGTGGAACGGTCAATTTTTTAAATTACAGTCCGCGATTGTGAATTACAGTTACAATCCAAAATGTTATTGTGAATTATTGTGTTTGTATTTTTTTATGATTACATCATCTATAATTATCATAATTATTTGTAGCTACATTTTAATCTCGAATTTATAATTTAAAACTCTAACACGATTGTACTCGCAGTTCTTTGTTGTGGTAGTATTGGCTACAGTTTGCTATAGATATTACTATTATTTATAGATATGTAACAATGATGAAATTATTGGAATGACTTCATAATAACATGAATAGGAAATTATACATTGTCTTAATTAATTTAAGCAAGAGCTGAGTTTTGAATTGCACTAAATAATTTTATGTAAAATCTTGTCATCTTTCATCAATTTTATAAAGAGAAAGATCGAAATTATAATAACTTATCAAAATTTAAGAGAGGACAAATCAAGTGATCCTCGCAAAAGACAATGAGATACATGTAAGAAATTAAATAAGACGATGTTTGTACAATGATAAAGCTAAAGGATCGAATCAGATGATCTATCAAAAGTGAAAGTTATTTCATTATAATCATTATTTAACTAATTTATGATCTACCAAAAGTGATTATAATCATTATTAAACTATTTTTTTAACACGCTTAATTTTATTTGTGTCTACAAATTTAATTTCTTTTGTAAAAATAAAATTTTATTTCTATTTTGAGTCAATTAAATTAAAATTTAGCCACATGACATAATTTGTAATCAACTTTACTAATTAAGGAGGATTTCAACAAAAAAAAAAGGAGGATTTAGCTAATAAGTGTAGTCTTGAAACTTTACCATGAGTTCGCAAGCACTTCTAAATTTCATGAAACACTCTAAATTCTTATAATAGAAGGGTCCAACTCATTTTAAAGAGATATAATTCAAGCTACTAAGTGACTTGAAACTTTGCTATAACTACACAAGTACTTCTAAAGTTCAAAATAGTTGGAAGTTTTGTCAACTCTACGAAAATAAAGTTAAGTGACTTTCACGAAAGGTAAGCAAGATGTACGTGTCAAATCAAGTGATATTCACACAACACTAAGACTAGAAGATCGTGATTCTTTGAGAGCGAAGATCACTTTATAATAATAATTACTAGAATAATTTAGTAATAAATTCTATTTTGAAAATTAAATTCCAACATAAAATTTGTATCTACTAAAAGAATGTAAGAAAATAACATTTGTTCTTTTCGAAACCAAGTTTTCATAAGTGACATTTGAATTTGTTAAAAGTAGATGAAGAAGACGAAATAAATTTTGGAGGGACCAATTGAGTGTCATTAATAAAATAAGTGAGACTTTCATAATTTAGAAGGGTCACAAATTATGTCTTCGAAACTAAATAATTTTTGGAAGTGAGTTTAATAGAAAAAGATCGATTGAAAATAAAAGAAGAGAGAGTGAAAAAAAGAATAATCGCATTGGAAGAACTCATGATATTTTATCAAATGTGCTGCTCTAATGCCATGCCAATAATAAAGAAAATTAATATTTCTCATATATTATTTTATATGAGTACATCAATATTAAAAAAGACATAAGATAGGTTGTCATATGAAGATTACGAATATTTGAAATATGAATAAAATTGTATATATTTAAAAAATATGAAGATGACATGTGTTTAAATTTATAAAATGAGGATAAAGATTATCTTAACAAATAAGAAATAAAGTTGCTTAAATTGATAGCAATATAGTTTCATTATCTTAAAATATTTCTAATAAGTTTAGATTTATCAAAGACCATGTACTATTGAAATTCATCAACACTATTATTCCATGATGGGCATCAACCTTGGAGGATTGAAGGATTTTTCATTAATATAAATTTCCAAATGTTATGGCCATTTATTTAACGTAAGTAATTTCACTAAAAAAATCTTGCATGGAATTAATAAGAAGAGCTAAAGATAAATTGAACGAGCATGAGATTATCTGGAATAAGAACTTAACCCCTAAAGTATCTTTTCTAATATGGCTAGCCATAAAAAAATGCCCTAACCATAAAGGACATATTAAATTTTCTTAATATCCAAGACATTTATATGTCGTGCAAGGTTAAAAGAGAGACGTCAACACACCTATTTTTTGAATGTAGCTACACCAAATGGATATGGGACAAGACACAGGATAAATGATCTACCTACAGAAAACTTTTTTACTATGAAAGTGTAGTTAGATGGCTATAGAAGCATAAAATAGTAAAGAAGGAAGAATTAGCTATCAGTATAGTAGGCGTGAGATCTTACATCTATAAGATATAAAAAGAAATGAACTACATAAACTCCTAAGCAGTGGGGAACACTAAAGAAAACTTGCTAGTGGAAACTATACAATGGATCAGAGAGTAATTAGCTTATCTCTGAGAACTAATATGCAACCATCTTAGTATAATTACATAATGAAGAATCCTTGAACAAAAGTTTGATAAGAAATAGTGACTTTAACCCTTTAATCAAGTGGTAACTAGAAGGCTTATATAGAGTTGAAAATGTTGTTATGTCAGTTGGTAATGGTGTTGCAACGAATTAGTTATGACGATAGTAGTGTTTTTATAATATTTAGCTCTTAAATTGTGTTTGTACCAAGAACTTTTATCCTTTTAAAAGTTTTTAATAAAATATTTAACGTAAAGCCAAGATTGTATATAAAGATATATACTAACATGTAAACTCAACATGGTTGAAAGACTAAGCTTTTTGGATTATCATCGGGTCTTGTAGTATACATAAGATTGTAGTTTATGGCTTATTTATAAGTCTTTGATCATATGTAATGTACTTAAGTTGCCTTGTAATCTTAAAATTTTTACTTTAGTTCCTGAAGAAATATTGTATGTACTATATCGTAAGCTTCAGTGTAATTTAGTTTTAAAAACACTTTCACATTGAATTTTTTAGAGTATATTACTTCACTAGGATGTTATTCAATGTATTAGTCCTCAGATGATATACAAAAGGATGTAGAAGGTAAACTATATGTATTTACTTTTTGTCTTATTTTTAAAATAATGAATGGTATGGTAAATTCATATAAACAATTTTAAAAACAATCACAAAATATAAAATAAGTAGGAAAGAGATCAAGATATTTATTGTGGTTTCTCCAAATAACCATTATAGTCTATATCAACTCCACAAGCTTTACTTGAGAATTTGCTATCTTCATCCTTTGATGGATGAAGGTGGTCCTTTCATACAATATCATTTTTATCACAGCTAAAGAGGAATCATTACACTCTTCTTATTTTATCACAAATGAAGAGTAATCCTTTACAACTCTTGTTCAAGGTTAATAAAAACCATTATAATGTATCATAAGTTATTTTCTTAATTATTACATTAGCACAATCAAATACAACACAAAACATCCCTTACTTGTTCGCACCAATGAACTAAGACTATTATGCAATACATACATTCAGTCAAATGCTCTTTTTAACCTCTCAAGTTCTTAGGAACTCTCTAGTATGCCAAAGATTCTTCACATAACTCAATTGTAGTCTATTTATACTTAAAATCAACTTATATAGTCATTATTTGATATACAAACTAACCGTTAGTCTCTTAGAACATTTAGTAGCTAGACACCTACATTCGGCTCGCTTATAAAATGTTTGGCTGGGGGTTCGACATGGTCTATCAACTAGCCTAAAAGATAATACCTGTAACTTTTTTGTTCTCTACAGAAACCAAGTTAAAAACTTCAAGTCCTAAGTCTTTTCAAAGAAAATACACACTCTTTGGTTAAAAAATAAAAGAAAATAACTAAGGATAAGGTTAAAATAAATAAGGATAAGGTTACTAAAATGATTTCAATGATATTTTAAATTTTGAGGTGCTTGGTTCCTTCTTGTACTTTGCTTTTCACTTGAATTTTTTTGAAACTCTCTTGAATTACATATATGTGGTCCAGTTTGTTTATTTCTTCTTTTGATTGCTCAAATGATTTTTTGGTTTCTTTTAGTGAATTTGTCCTTCTATTCAACTTAATTTTTCACTTATTGTTTAATTTCATTATAATAAGTCTACCATCACAAATCGTAAATTCATTAATAATATATTTTGTTGTCAGTAAGAACACAAATCAACATCTCACTTGATCCAACATACTATATTCTAACAAAATAAATTACATCGTTCAAATATTCTACTATTTTGTCAACTTATTTTTACAGTTCATTAGAGTATAAGGACTCAAATTGACAATTAAGACAGTAAAGAACAAAATTTAATTCAAAACTCGTTAACTTACATGGTCATATCTCAACATAAAGCTTATTACTCCTAACTCTTTTTGTAGTCTTTTAAATATGACGTCCTAACTCTTTTAGTAGTCTTTTAAATAAGACCTAATCTAATTCAAGAACCACAATAGTAATTTTATAAAGAAGGGTCTACTAACAAATTTTTACTTTTCATTTATTTGGCAACTTGAAAGAGCTAGGAAGTCCTTGAAATTGAGAAAATAATTTAGCATGAACCTGCACAAATTTATAATGTCACAAGAAAAAGGAGAACCAATAGTAAAGTAATTGATATCATTTTTGTTAATACGGACGTAATAAGTGCTTTAACTTAAAATGTGTTTTAATCTTGTGATTAAAATAAATAAGAATTTTCATTTTTTGTTAGAGATTACTTTACACATCAATTGCAAGATTGGAGGGTACTTGCTATCGCTTTCATTCTATTTTTGTTTCACTACATCAGACAAATTAATTGAAAATTTGTTTCTCTTCATTTAAATTATGTTATCTTTGAACTTTACTTTCTTGCTATCACTTTCGTCATTCCCAATTGCCTAATAGCGAAGAGACCTTCTTAATTCCCGGCCCGATCTTAGTAAAGTCGCTTGTGAGTTGTGATCACGGGGCAACTCTGGAAGCCACCGAGGGCTCCACCGAAGATTTGTTTCAAATCAACATCAGTTTGGCCAATTTCAACTAAAACCGTTTGTCATTATTTGTTCATTTTTCTTCTGTTCATACATCGTGGAACCTCTTTTGTGCTCACTACTGAAGATATTCAATTATGTCAAAATCACCCTTGGAACTAATGTAGGATACCAGTGTTCAATTTCTTTGATAAGTAACCACAAATCATGATTATTATCAATCGTAGTGATTTTTCTCCTGTACTTGATGTGACTCATCCACCGCGGAATGAATTTATTATTGTATAATTGACACGCTTTAAAACCAAAATGTCAATTTATGAATCTTGTTTTCTGTAGTTGATGCCATCTTTGTGATTGGTCTCCACACTAAACTGGTTTTGCTTTATAGTAAAAGCTTGTTTTGTTTACAAAATTCAGAGTTTCCCGCGGCAGGCCGGGCCACATGTTTCGACAAGTTGCCAATACGAAACGATAAGATTTTCCAACTTACTATGATTGCTGAAAGAAGTAGAAAACAATGAAATAACCCATCAAAATTTTACCATTCTTGATTGTAATCTACGACTTCTTAGATTAGTTTCAGAACTAATGAGACAGTCGTTCGTTGACTTGGGATATGTAACATATCTATGTTACTGCCGACGAAGTCTACTTGGTTAAGGGAACCGAGAGATATGGCTTTCTTTTGGTATAAAAAGTTTGAGAAACTTTGTCAGTTAATGAAAATTCTTCCTCGAATCTTGGGCAGGTGTGGAGGTAACTTCCGACGAAGGATACAACCTAAACATAGAATCACATGCATGTTAACTAGCTAGCTCTCTGACTTTCATTAGCTTCTAAATTGTAGTTTGAATTGAAAAGAAAGATTTGGAGAAATATATAAATTTAAGATTATAAAACAATTGAAACATCATATTGGTTTGAAACGAACCATTTGTATAGTTAACTGACATCGATATGATGAGTAAGTTATAGCTGAAAATATAAAGATTGCACAATAACATTATTTGTCTTCAAAACTTTTTTTTTTTTTGGTGAAAGTAAAGTTAGTAACCATATAATCTTATTTCAATAGTATTAATTATCTTTAATATTCAAAATATAGTTTAGTTTGTCTGAGTTGAAACATTAAGTAGTATTACAAATTTAAAATACAGGCAATTATCTTGAGAAAAAAGAGAGAGTTTACAAAATATAATTTTATTTTTTATCCCATAATGAAGGTGATATATTATGTATTTTTTTAGATTCATATAATTTTTTATATTTTTTAAAATTTATCACATTAAATGTTCTGTGTCATCATAATTAACGGAAAATTTGAATAAAAGTTATAGACATTAATCTAAAATTTGAAAATATATTTTTATTATAAAAACTCGCCTCTTTATCATTAAAATTTATCCTTAAAGTAATTAAAAAATATTGGATCAGTTTGATAATTTATCGTTATTGAAGTAAATTTAGAGTTTGTGCTCTATTTTTTAAAGAATTTCGTGTTAAAATTTATGATTTTCATAAATATTATGAATTTCTGGAATATTTATCCTACATATAACTAGAAAGTTAATATGATAGTTAACTGTTCAAAAAATTTCAAGATAATTTAGGATACTTATGTTAAATTGCACTAAGATATTTATACAGCAAATTCTTCCTTAATAATTAAAAATAACACACACGCATATATACACACACACACTAGCTTAACAAAAAATGATAATATTTTATATTTACGTCACTAATGCTCCCACAACTTAAAAAGCTATATTATTTATATACAGTAATATCAAACATTGCCCTCAAATAATGAACATTAAATCAATTTCAAAGTTTTTCTTTCTAAACTTTTAATTTATAAACTTGACAAGTGATAAAAGCACAATCTTCAAGGCCGAACTTTTTTTTTATAAAGTTAACAGAACACAATTTATCGTGAATGACTCATATACATGGACATGTAATTTAAGAGTTTGGGATAAAAATAAGTACTTCTTTGAAGCATTTTAGGTCGATATGATATGAGACATAGCGATGATGACTCAGGGTATGTCCTTTCTAAAAATAAGAGATAAAAGCACTGGTGCATGGATATGTTGATATGGTGGAGATGTTTACGTGACACAACTATAGCAAATAGGACGATAATTATGTAGTCCCATCGTACGTAATAATATTAAAAAAACTCAAATAATGAACATTAAATCAAGTATAAAGTTCTTCTCTCCAAGTAACTCCAATTCAAGCCTATATACTTGACAAGCAATGAAAGGACAATTTTCAGGGCCTAACTTTTGTTTGTTTTTCTTCCAAAAGTTAGTAGAAGAAAATTTGCTGTGTATTACTCATATATACGAGCACACAATCTTGAAATTTTTAGAATGAAATGAGATTTTTTTTGAAGTTTTTTAGGTGAAAACAGGGGTCATTTATGAAAATCAAATGTGAGGGCATGAGTTGAATACATAGGTGTAATGGTGTGATGAAGATCTTATAGAAAAAAAAGACACAATCTGAGAAATGACCTTACCACAAACTGTGTCTTTTGCATAAAGTATGGATGAGATCAAATGAGAACAATTATAAAATACAAGCAACAAGAACCAAGATTGAATATACAATCTAATCCAATCAAGAAAAGCTGGTTGATAATACTGGGATCAGTGAATAGAGATGAAAGGCGTAGCTACAATGTCGGTACCATCCTCGTGATGAGAAGAAGAGTTAGACCCAAAATCCACATTGTCCATGTAAGAAACTGAAAGTATGCTAATAGTTGGCTCTTTAAATCTATACCCTCTTCCTTACCAGTTATTAATGCTTCAGCTTTCTCATAACTAGTCAGACTATGGAATATATTGCTAGTCGTCTTCTCTAGAAATTCATAACCGGACTTATGAGCATATGCTAACCAAGTCAATAACATTGGACTTCCACTTTCAAAAGAAAAGAACATCCATATCCCAGGGAACTGACAGTTTGCTTAGTTATAACTTTACTTGAAACGAAAGCACCTATCTGGGATTTGACATAAGTTACATTCAGAACGTAAAATTGTACCAACATATCAACAGTGCCAAAAAACTTTAGCGGTTTTGGAGTTTTTGGACATTCTAATTTCTGGTCTTGGAGATTTAGGACTTCTAAATCTCTAAGCTAATTTAGGGTTTTATTGTGTAGAGGTTTATATCAGTCGTATACGCTAACTTGACGTCCTAAATTAAAAACAATTACTCAAATCAGCAAAATTAATGTAACCCCAATAATTCTTTCAATTTGAGAGATATTTTTAGTATTTTTTAATATTAAAGTCTTTTTTGTATATAGTCGAATATTAAAATATAACTTTAATTTTAATATAAACTTGAATAGAGAAAACTTATTTTAGCTTTTATTATCATCCTTTTTTGCTATTTAGTTTATCCAACACAATTGAAAATTATAGCCGTCAACAAAGCTTAAGCCGGATGTTGAACTCATCTAGTCGCTATTTATGATAACGCTTCAGAGAACTAAATTCCACTAATTATTCTTGTTTCTTAGGAAAATTACAAAGTCCAGAAAAGTCTCCCTTCACAATGTCCCTTTCCTTTGTTCAAATTTGACCAATTAAACACCTTAAGGTACAGCCCGTTATGCCTTGCTCTAAATTAAGTGGTTGTTACTCCATGGCAGCTTGTTCTGAAAAAAATGATCAAATAAAGTGGCTAACTTTTTTTTTTCTTTTTCTGAAGTATATGGATGGATTTTTCCTGAAGTTGACATGATATGAGTGAAAATATACAAAAACTTTCCTGGAGAAGAAACAAAGAGACAAAAGGATCAAGCATGGCTTCCTTTTCACTTACTACACATATATTCCAATAATTGGACGTGCAAGCATAATAGAAGACGTTCAATGAGAAATAATTCTTACGATGATGTAACTTATGCTAATTACAGCACTCTAATTACGTCATCATTAATTTAATGGTTGGTGAACATAATTGAGCATCAGAGTCACGAGATGTTAGGAAGAGACTGACTGTCACGGACTTACGGCAATGCTTAACAACCGTGGAAATTGATCATCATCTACTGACCCGGCGATACTTAGCAGTATAGAGAAAATCCCTTGAATTGGCATTGACCATCTCTCACAGGCATAAACAACCAATTAGTGTCGAAATTTTATTAACCTTTTCAAAGTCATCGCCAAAAATCGTAACTTTGTATTAATTCATTTTAAAGCCAAAAATAAATCTAATTAGGACTCAAATCATTAGTGCTTAATACTGATAATATTATTGAAACAATAAAACCCAGTTCCAAATTTATATCAACATCATTTGATAAGATTTATTTTTAAAAGTTGAAGGTAATAAATATGTGGTGAGGTTTATAAATTTTTATTTTAACACTTATTTTACAAGTGATGTGATATGTCTAACTAGATACTAATACTTTGAATTATCAATATAATGGCTTGTTAGTTTTAAAAATTTTGGAGTCAATTTTGACACTAACTTATGTAATCTAAAAATTTTTTTAATGCCAACATTGCTTATCCAAACATTTAGAATTACTAAATAAGAGTTGAAGCTGCGAAACGGTGGAATGGAAATCAACAAGGATGCGAGTACGCAAAATGGTTGCTTTGGTATTTTGCAAACTTAAGCTGCGTATTACTGGTATACCAAAATTTTCATCAGTATTGTACAATTAAGCTTTAAGGTAATCGGACTCCATGAACTCTGCCCTCTTTATTAACCTTTTCTTCTTTATTATGGTAAGGGTTTTGGATCAAACTTTGCGTATCAACGAGATTTCTACTGAATGTTATTGTTGTTCTGAACATTGGTCTTCATTTGCACCGTAATGAGAGCCAAACACGGTAGCACCGTTATTCATATGCCAAGATCATTGAAATAATTATGTCATGAGATAATCTGTTAAATACCATATTGTGCTAACAGTGCAAATCAATTAAATATTGGGTACTTGGTAAGATTTGATCAAAGTCGTGTTAAAATGTCCATCTTATCACCATCCCATTTGACAATTACTTAGCATCTTCGTAAACAAGCTCCTCCACAACTCTAATCGAAAATCTTTGAATGTCCTCTTCTAGAACGATTGGCCGAAAGACTTTCTTCCCAACGTGCTCCTTTCCTAGCTAGTTGTGCTTTGTATCGCAAAGGGTGGTCAATAATCCTAGAGGTTTGACTTTATGTTTCAAGGTGTGGCTTTTTTCCACACATCTAATTGGCCGCTAATTTGGATATTCCTACAGAACGTAACATGCATGCATTATTGATTTTGACTTGGATATCTATTGTCTAAATACAATTGTTTGTATTCGTAGGACATCAAAAGGAAAATTTAACATGGACATCGTTTTGACGAAATCAAAGCTTAGGATAACTAGTATATCTAGTTAATGACCACTTCAATTAACTTTTACCAAGAACCTTATAATAATGTTTTGCAAAAAATCACACCTTACTTATTCAAGGGAAAGCAACTAGAAAATGTAATTTGATATGAATAGACTTATTTATTTTTGTTAGAAGCCAATAGTCTCTGTAATTAATCCAATTTGGGGATAGTTGTCCAGTAGATCCTAAACCAATAATTGATGAAGCTCTATTGGTATTATTAATACAATGCTAACTATACATTTTGGAGATGAAGAGAATTGGGAGGAAAAGTTGATCTTC
>JAOTBA010000204.1:29207673-29218699 GCA_025629845.1 Erythroxylum squamatum | reverse complement strand
CTTCATGAGTTTTTGTCTCACCCACATTGAACCTTGCTCCATCTTTCAATTTCTACTTCCATCTTATTGTTTCTTCATTTTGCCACAAGAAAAACCTATCCTTGCCTCCTTCAAGATGTTGATCAAGTGATGCTTGGGAGCTAGGGTTGAGTGAGATTATGAAGATTTGGGAGCTAAATCAAGTAAGTATCTTGTTAATATCATAGGTTTTGGTTAAATGAAGCAATTGTGATGATATTTTAGAGGTAAATTGCATGAGATGCGATTTTGGGTATATGGGTGTCGTGTATAGGGAAGGGGGTGTAAAATTTGTGTTATTAATGAGTGATGATTTATAGAAATAGTATAGAGGTTGAATGACCTTGATAAAGAGTTTGGTATATGCTAGAATGAAGGGTAAATTGAGTTTTGATGACTTTATATTGTGAATTGCATGTATGGGTCATGATTGATGGGAAACCTAGGTAAAGTTCTTGCTTTTGTTTATGTATGCTGATTCATGATATATAATGTGTTATAGAGATGTTTTAGAAGTTAGATTTTTGTATATAATGATGTTTAGATGAGTGTGGAAATTTGGTTATGAATGGGTAGGTAGATATGCTCTGTTTTTGGTTTATGATCATACTAGATCATAATTTGTTTGTGATTGATGTATGGAGTTGATTTGGATAGGGAGTGATGAGGAAGTGAAATGGAACAGAAAATCTATGTATAAGATGAGTTAGAGGTAAATTGTTAGAAGTTGGAAAAATCTGGAAAATTGTAGCAGGAAAAGTTTTACTGATATGCTTTTGCGTTAGCCATAAATTGTTCTGTAGTTATCCAATTGAGTTTATTTTTGATTTGGATTAAACTAGAGTCATATGGCTTCTAAGAATCTCAAATTTTGATGTGAAAATGAGAACTGAATGTTGCAAAAACTTGGATGAATGTATATGTTTATGTTGTGAATTCGGTGATTATGAGCAAACAGGAAAAATGAAATTAGGTAAGGATGTTGTTGAACTAAGCTTGAGGGATGCATCAAGAATTCATTAACTTGAGATGTTGGAATTTGAACTAGGAAGTGTTTGATATTTGGGAACAAGATAGGTTTTGGAAGAAGAATAGGAATGTTTGAATGATAAGATGTAGATGAGTATGATGAATGAAATGAGTTGGAATTGGAGAGTTTAATGAAATTTAATTGGTATGTGAGTTGATATGAAGAGGTTTTGTACTTAAAGAGGTGAATTTGAGAAGTGTATGGGTGTATATGATGTTAGAATGAGTGTAGAAACCATTGGAGAGGGTTTGAAGGGGTTTTGGGAACCCCTATGTCCGTTTAACGGACTTTAGGTCCATTTAACGGACCTTTTCGGCTCAAAAAGGACCCCTTGCTTCTCCCATGTCCGTTTAACAGACTTGATGTCCGTTTAACGGACCTTCTCGGGTGAAATGGTGCATTTTGACCCGACAATGTCCGTTTAACGGACATTCACGGGACAGATTCATGACATCGCGATTTTGACCCTTTTAGAAGCAGAATCTTGCTTTGTAGTCTTCATGAATGTTGTAGATCGCGAAGTCCTCTTTCAAATGGTCCAAAAACGAAAGCAGGCCGACATCTATAGTGAGAGATATTGCAATCGCGCCAAAGTAGGTTGGAAATGATTGAGGGCAATTACATAGTTGATTCTTTTGGTCATAACTACATCATCCGACCTCCAAATGAGGTGATTCTTGAACCAAAAGATTTCTAAGACATTGTGCTACCTCTCCATAAAATTTTGTAGCATTCTGAATTAAATTGAAAAGGAGTGATCAAAGGAAATTGTGGTAGTCTATTGGAACAGTGTTAATGGGATTAGTTTTATTGAGCATACTTCAATGTTTTGATTGTATCTGGATCTATAGGACTCCAAATGAGGTGACTTTCAAATTGTAGTAACCTAGTATTATAGGTCTACAAAGTATCTGAAAAAGTCGAATTTTGATTCTTTCTCTAAGATATTCAAAATTCTGGATGGAAAATGTGCATAATGCACTGTTTTTGTATATGAGCAGTCCGAAAATGCTTGAGGTATATTTTCCTATTTACTAAACCAAATTGAGTGATTTTAATGTCAATGGATTCATAAGACATAGGGGAATACTTTTCTAGAAGAGAGTGTGACCAAATTACTTCAGTTTCACTTTTTAATTGAACGTGAATAGTAGACCCAAAAGTACGTTTTGGAAAATTCTGAAAGTGAGTCAATGAAAAAGGAATGGATATTTTAATGGTTTTATTGAGGCTTCAACCTAAGTATAAGTTATACTTAGATGAGTTTTGATATGAGAATGATTATGTGATGAAATTGATGGAAAAATACCCAGTATTGTCATGAACATGCATTGTACATTTTTTATATACACATGTGTGCATTACATTAATGGTTATAATTGTGCAAGTATTAATGTATGTGCAATGTATGTACGACATAATGTTGATGTGCAGGATAAGCGCTCATATTAAGGAGTTTCTAGATCTTGAAAGCAATTGCTAATTTGGAGCGTACTGTGAGTAGACCGAGATGGTCTCATTTTATTGTTTGTTTTATTTGGATTTTTGTATTGATTGACTATTGACTGTATGAATGTGATTGTTTATGCTGGTTTCCGGACAGAAGGTCCGATGATGTGAATTTTGAATGGGGTATTGAAGTGCTACTTGAATGTGAATCGGATGAACTAAGTGTACATATTGTGATTGTTAAACTTGTTCTGGATGTACATTTGCATATGAATGAAAGGGTAATTTCTCAGCTCTAATGTTGAATGCCGGACTAACGTCCGATGATATAGGAAATGATTGAATGAGTCTATGCAAATGTGAGTGATGCATTCCATCTCATGAATGCATGAAAATATAATGGTAGTTGTGACCAGAGTAGCCAACGATCAGAGCTTAAAGCTCAACGAGTGAAATGAGCTCCGAGCTCAAAAGTGATTCAGAGCCTCAGGCTCAACGATTAATGAGCCCTACATGGGACAGATATTAATAAGCCCTACATGGGACAGTTTAGGCATTCGGTCACAACAAAATGACAAATGAAAAGTGAGTCTCATGTGCACTGCATATGCATTAAATGAATAATTAAATTGTATTGAGTGAAAAGTGTAAAATGTGTAATGATGTGAATTATGTGTTATGTGATTGGGTGAGCCATCGATGATGGTCACTCACTGAGTTCGCAAAACTCACCCAAAATTTGCAAATATTTTTCAGGACTCTGAAGAATACCCCGTTAGGCAAACGGGAGTATATCTACTGCATGTGAGTGAAGGAAGAGGTCGGGATCAGTTGCATCTGCATTCTGTATTTTATTATTTTGTATAAATTTGATTTCTACAATTTTTGTATAAACAATGGATTCCAACAATTTTGCACCATGTGTATACAAATGGATTTTTGTTATAATGTAAAGTTTTTATAACTGAAAATGTTTTATCTTTGTAATGGGCCACAAATGACTATTGAAATCCTATTGAGTATATTGTTATGACTGAAAATGTTTATGAATAAAAGTGAGCCCGATCTGAATATCGATTTCTGCAAAATATGTTAGTGATTTCAAAAAAAAATTTATACCGACTTTGAATGATTAAGTACCCTAGTACACTACCTTCGTGGGCACGGACTCGGATATCACCCACGATGTCGGGTTTGGGTCTTGCGAGAGTAGGGTGTTACACCAAATCAACCCAAATACCTCTCGGGACAAATACGCCACGGCGAAAGGCTGGCTTTCCCGCAGCGAAGGTTCCAAAATCAAACTAAAATACCCTTCGGGAAAGATTCGCCACAGCCAAGTTTTGGCTTCGCCGCAGCAAAACTTTCGATTCCAGACACCCAAACCCAACTATCCAACATTAACATTTTTCACATTCACTTTCAATAACCCCATCTATAACTCAACAAAAAGATGGATTGAACAAAAATACACAAAAAAAAACTTCTTCAAATCTTAGTCTCTTGAGAATGAAATGCGAAAACTTAAAAAGTCACGTGCAAACATAAATATATTCCATTAACATCAAAAGATAATAATTTTACAAAGCTTTAATGAGCATTTCAAGCCACAATACAACATTGATCTGATAACCCAAAAATACAAAAATTACATAAACAAGTAAAACTTGAAATGCGGCTAAAGCTTTGTGTTTTCCAAAAACTAGCTCAAAGTACAAAAATATGCAACTTGGAGTGATGCCTTGACTTTCAACTCGATCACTCGTTCTCTTGCTCATCGCCTGGAGATGGGAAGAATGGGGGTGAGTTTAAAAGCTCGTGAGTAACAAGTTTATAATTGGGAATAAGCAAAACCATTTAACATATTCATTGCCATGTTAAATTTGCGTTGAATCCATAAAACACTTATTTTCCACATTCTCAACTTGTCAAGCGATTCATAATTAATATAAATCATATATTCATCAAACTTGTCAACACATCATAAGCACATAAGCAATCAAAATGGTTTGGATAGGTCCATGAGGGAGTTCTTGCGAATCTCTAGTAATAACATAATGGACTATCATAAACCCACAAAATGGATTTGCGTAGTTCATAAACATAAGGGAGCCCGTGAAGGAGCTCCAGGCCACTAGCGGGCAGGCGGGAGAAGCCTTTAACATGGTCAACATACACATGACATAACAGAATGGACCACCACTATCCCACACAAACATGAATTCATTACTTGCAAACATATTGCCCCAAAACACACGTTTCGGAAACATAATTTCCATAAGCATAATATATTTCAAAATACCATTCCCATCATCATTTTATAATTCATCAACAAAATTCATGTACCAAACATATAGAAACTCTTAAAGCATTTAGAGAGCAATAAATGCAACATTTATGAAGCAATTTAAAATCACTTAACTCTATTAATTTGGAAGAACATTTATGGCTCATTACTCAACTATAAACATGTAACCCACCTTGAATTCCTTGCTTATGAACTTGCTCAAAGTTGCCTCTCCTCTTGCTCTTCTTGCCCTTCCTGATTCCCTTTAACTTTGGCAAAAATTTTCATTCAATAAGAATACAAATTGAGAATCCCATAAAGCACATTCACTAAAATTAATTCTAGAATACTTAAACCCATACATTCCTAAGCTTTATGAACCAAAACCCTTCAAAAAATCAAAAGGATTAAAATTAAACTTACCTTTAATCTTCACCAAATACAAAGATTATTGGCTCAAACGGAAGCTCTTCTCTTCCTCTTTCCTTTACCCTTCTTAAACAACCTCAAAATCTCTCTCAAAGCTAAGAAAGGATGAAACCTAACTCAAACTTCCTTCTTTTCTCTCCTTTCTCTCTTCTTTTCATTATTCTCTCTTCTTCTCTCCCTTATTCACAATTCTTCCTTCTCGAAGAGCAAGACCACTTTCTCTTCTTCCAATTCTACCCTTAATGAGTGTAAAAAGTTCACTTTGCCCTTCTTTTAATGCTTTATGGCCTTTAAACTTAAGTGACTTGCCAAATTTGCCCTTGTACACTCTTACTACTTTAATTCTAACATTTCTATTCTAAATTTTAATTACTAATTATGCTTGCTAAATTAATGACTAAATTCTAAGAAAATAAATAAATTAAATAAATAAATAAAAATTGGGGTCCAACAAAGACATTTAAAGTTAAAGCGCTTGACAAAATGGAAAAATATATAGCTTTGATTCTATGTAAGCTTGAACTAGTATTTCCCCCGTTGTTTTTGGATGTTATGGTGCATTTGGCAATTCACTTACCATACAAAGCAAAACTTTGTGGACCGTTCAATTTCGATGGATGTACCCCATTGAAAGGTAATTTATATTAACTTCTACTTTTTATAAACTTATTAGTTAGTTACAATTGTTAATGTTTTACATTTTGTTTAGGTTTTTATGCTCTCTTAAACGTTATGTATGTAATAGAGCTCGACCTGGAGGGTTTATTGTAGAGGTTTATATAACGAATGAATTCTTGACATTTTGTTCCATGTACTTAAATTACGTTGAAAGAAGATTTAATAGATTAGAACATAACTCTGATTTTGATTAAGGTGGTTTATCAGTTTTCTCCCAAAAAGCTAAGCCACTTGGTGTCAGAAAATATGTCGAGTTAACTAAAGACGAGTTTGAAATTGCCCATGGTATATTTTGAACAATTGTGAGGAAGATATATATGGAGTATGTCTATTACTTTTGAATCAAATTTTCGTATTTCAATGTTGCCATTCAATCAATATTTCCTAATCTCAATTTACTTTTTTAAATAGAAAGCATAAAGAGACGATTCGAAGCAAATGGATTGTTAATGTTGAAGAAAGACATAAGCTTAAGTTCTTATCATGGTTTAGGACTCGAGTTAGTCATATTTGATGGAATATTATAAACTTACGAGAATTTGTATGTCAAATGAACATCTAATTTCATTTTGTCGTATAGATGATACGGTTACATAACCGTAACAGGCAATTATGATGATGATTTTCAAAATGTTGATCTTGATGATTGAAGGTAAAAAAAATTGTTTATATGGGTTTGTTGTTTATATTGATTTAAAACTGACAAGGCTCTATTTTTATTAAGTTATGATTAGCCATTTTGTAAAAGCAATGTATTTCATTATGCTTCATTTTGTAAAATTAATCTATTTCATTATGCTTCATTTTGTAAAAGTTATGTATTTGATTATGCTTCAATTTGTATTTCGTTATACTTCATTTTGTAGAAGTTATGTATTTTATTAGGCTTCCTTTCGTATTTTGTTATGTTTTATTTTGTTGAAGTAATGTAATTTATTATTGTTGGGACCCGATCTCGGAACCGGACCCCAACCAGAAAAACGAACGGAAAACGGAAACAAAAGCAAACAAACAGATAATGGAAAAAAACGAAAAACGGAAACAGATTCGAAACAAAACGACGGATCCTGAACTCGAAAAACAAAAGCGAAACAAAACGAATAACAAATCGAATCGGAAGTCATAAAGCGGAAGCATAAGGCGAAAGAATCGAAAGCAAATCGAATTCAAATCGAACTGCAACAAATTTCCGACATCCGTGAACAAAAATCTTAGAAAAGCGTCGCGTTGGAAACCCATAAGACATTTTTGGTCTATTCCCATCCGAAACGGTATAAATTTTTTTTCCTCTTATTAATCTTTATTCAAACTCATACAAAATGTTGGGCCCGAAGCCCAAACTCGTCGAGCCCGGCCTCGACCACCAGCACACCAGGTATTGTCCTCTTTGGCACTCTGGGGAGCCACGGCTCGAACCCAGGACCTCAAGGTTTTGTTGTTCTTTAAGAACACGCCTCTTACCATTGAGCAATACCTGGTGTGCTGGTGGTCGAGGCCGGGCTCGACGAGTTTGGGCTTCGGGCCCAACAGATTAGGATAAGATGTGATATAGCTATTTGAGTTTAGTTAAGATTCGAACTTAGCTACCAAGCCAAAGGTGCCTATAAATAGCTCATATGAGCCTTACCCCACACAAGAGATAGAGAGTGTAGCCACAATATCCAAAAGTGAGGGAAAATAGTGAGAGGGTAAAAAGGCTGAGATTCTTATCTTTGTTTGACTGTTTTTGGGATTGGTTTAAGGGTTTGTTGGTTGTGATATCAATTTTAGTTTCAATCCTAAAACTTTGTGAAACAATTTGTTGTTGGGGGGATCATCTTTTCTCGTAAATCCTTATTAAGTTTATTAAATTTATTTTTCGATTTTCCCATGATTTTTCCTTTTACATTAAAGGGTTTTCCACGTTTAATTTTGGTGTTTGTTTCATCATTTAGTTTCTTCTTATATTTTCTTGCTGTTGTAACTTAACGAGTTCTTTATTATTATTAATATTTGATTGATGTTTTAGAGAGTTATGTATTTGTCTCCTAATAAAGGGTATCAGAACTATCGTAATGGAAGGTAGAAATAGCTCTATGGTTAAGTTAACATCATCAAATTACTTAATATAGAGGCTCATGATGGAGAACCTTCTATATTGCAAGGATCTCCTTGATCCTATTGATGTGGACAGAGGTACGAAGGATGATGTTCTCCTAATAAGGGGTATTATGACTATCGTAATGGAAGGTAGAAATAGCTCTATGGTTAAGTTAATGTCATCAAATTACGCTAGTGGTGATGATTAACAACTTGACTCCTAAAGGTGTGCTTTCTTTGGATGAAATCAAATAGAGTATGTTTAATGAAGAAATTAAAAGAAAGGAGATTGGAGTCGACAACGTGGAGGCTTTCATGAAAAAAGCAAGGGAAGGAATAAAAGTAGGGGTCCTAATGGTCATGGAAAGTCTAAAAACAGTTCAAAGTCCAAAGACAACTAAAACATGAAGATATGCCAGGATGATGATGATGAAGAGTATAGTTACAACTGCTTTAAGCACAGATGATGAGGTGTCACTAGTTTATATAACTAGTAAATGCTTCCTAACGGATGTTCCCCATACCTTACTTTTATGATAAGGACCTACATGGATTAACACTCATGTTAAGCTTGAAAGCTTAGTAGGGAAACACTTAATTTGGATGACCACTTACAACATTCATCCACCAAGCATATACATTTAGAAATACCACAACTCATATACATAAATTCACATTCATAAACCAAACATTGATATTTAATACTCATCAATAAAAATTATCAATATAAATTCAAAACTTATCAATACCAATTATTTATGTTGTCATGCTGTGTTTCTTATTTATAACCATTTATTTTACTTTTTGTCTTAGGCCAGCACATTCCTGTGCGTGCGAATAACCAGAGTTGTGGATATCCGAATATATCAAAATTATGGATAGCCAAAATTATCTAATTGTGGATACCTGAAGGCATCGGATTGTGGAGAGATAATAGTCTCGAAATAAAGACATCATTTATTTCAAACTGTTGCAGCTGCACTAAAACCTTATAATTCACCTATCTATCCACACTAAGATAATAGAGCAGGCGCTATAACATTTCCTTTAACCATTTGCCCATTTCATAATTAATCATATGATATTCACTTGAAGTCATAAAATTTGTGTTGAAGTGCATACTATACATGTATGAGCAATAAATATGCATAAAAATCACCTAAAATTATCTATGTCTTAGTTTTCATGTGCAATTGAAATCATCCAATTTAAAGGTCTGTAGGCTGAGTTATGACCCAAACAATGTGACTGGTACAACAAACCCTAGACAGAATTCCACTACATAATACTCTCTTGTCATATTCAACCAATTCTACGCAAGGTAACACCAAAATAACACTAAAGCATCATGCTAGAAACCATTACACATTCAAATGAATCTTTGTATCCATTCAAACTTACACACAAAGAGATATTAGACTAAGTGTAGTCACAAACCTTAAAATTGGGAAAGTAATTTTTCTAATGCCTTTCCTTCCATTCCTCTTTGGTTTTGCTTGACTCACCAACTAAAGACACCATAAATAACATCATCTTCCAACCTTATTATAGGACCCTGCTTCTGGAGCCCAACATTCGGAGTTATCAAAACGTGAGCTCTGATACCAAACAATGTTGGATCCCGTTTTCGAAACCCAACTCTTGCTCTGATACCAACCAATGTTGGACCCGCTTCCAGAGCCCAACATTCGGAGCCATAAGACATAAGCAAACACATTTCTTCATCTCAACCATTTTACAAAGAAGTCAATTATGAACATACACAACCGAAACTACTTCAATCTATCATTTCATTACTAAAGAAAAAGAGTTTGAAAACTTTATTTACATATCAAAAGCCACACCGTTGGCTTAATACAAAATGCAAAATACACATGATATAATTGAATGCTTATGCTTAATATGATTCTCAATACCAAAAGTTTCTGAACTAACTTAATTATAAAAGTATTTATTCTTGGTGTTTGCCAAACTTTGCAAGGATCAATGCTGATATGCTTTTTCTTCACCTGCAGAGTGGAAGGTAATGGGGTGAGCTGTAAAGCTCAGTGGCTTATATATTTATAGTCATTGGCAACGAGCCATACAAGTTAAGTGCGCGCGCGCGCTCACACACACACACACACACACACACACACACACAAAATATATATCAAAGTATGCATGTATATCCCATTTCATCTAGCAATTCTATCATCCAATGTCACCACGTAAAACATGTCATGAAGATTCATCCAACAAAAATTAACACTCAATTATATATCATACTCAACAAATCAAAAATGTAAATGCACAAACAAATGACTCGAGGGTACCATGGAAACAGAATCGAGAAACCGAAGTTTGCACCATGAACAGAATGAGTCTATTTTCGGAGCTCATATGGCACAAGCGGGCAACCAGGAGAAGGCTCTTGTCAACGTGCACATGACGAACAGAATGGTTCCACTTTCGCCCAAACAGAAGCACATAATCATGCTAAAAAAATCATTTTATCAAATGCTCATACTTTTCATGCTCTTTCCTTTCATTTCATTTATACAAAATGCCATGACATATTTCAAGGCATAATATAAAACACATCATAATGCATTTTTCACATCACAACAATTTACAATTTAGCACATGTTAAAACATAAGATAATTAGCTCATATTACACAACAACTATAAACATATTACCCACATAATTTGCTTGCAAAAATCCATGTCAAGGTTGTCTTTCCTTTTGCTCTTGGGTAGGATTCTCTTGGTTCCCTAAAAGAAACCAAGTGTCATTCAATAGGAATCCAATTGAAAATCCTACAATGCAAAATCACTAAAATTGATTCTAGAATACTTAAACCCAAGCATTCTCTAAACTGCATTAACTAAAATCCTTCCAAAATCTAAAAGATTCAAACTGATCTTACCTTCATTCTTCACCAAATGAAGGGATCTTTAGCTCAAAGGGACGCTCTTCTCTTCCTCTACCTTTTTCCCTTCTTGAACAGCTCCAAAATCTCTCTTAAAGACTAAGAAAAATTAAACCCTAGCTTGTTTTCTCTTCTTTCTCTCC
>JAOTBA010000204.1:29157780-29167838 GCA_025629845.1 Erythroxylum squamatum | reverse complement strand
AGAAATGAATGCCATTAAGAGGAAGGAAAGAACTGAGGCGGGAAGCAAAATAATAAAGCGAAGGAAACATGGCTCGGTTTCAGGTGAGCGTGAAGCTGAGAGGCTGAGACGCAAACGTTGGTTTAATTCAAGCGAAAACGTCGACGTTTTATTGTGACACAGGATAGGTACAGGCTTAGTGGGACAGACGATGTGAAACCCACTTTTATCTATTTGTGAATTATTTGCATGTGGACCAAGGTACCGTCAGCTTACTATAAAAGGGTCACTGTCTTGGGACAAAGTGCCTCACTTGTCACTTCAATCATTTCTTATTTCCTCTTACCTTACTTCCGCTCCAGGTGAGGAACGAGAGCTTCTCTGGTCGAACAAAACACCGCAAATTCACATCCAAGAAAGAAAAACCACTGCGATCACCAAAGAACAATGGTTCTTCCTGAAACACAAGGCAAACTCATCCAAGACGCATGGGACTACAAGGGCCGCCCCGCCGACCGGTCCAAAACCGGCGGTTGGATCAGCGCTGCCATGATTCTAGGTCCATATATATATTATGCCATCTTTTTATATATTGGTCTCCTTTTTGACTCGGTTTCTACAGTCCCTCCACTATTTGCATTTAGTATGCAAACGAGTATGTATAACGTCTTCGCTAGCTCTAGTTCCTCTCTCTTACGGGAAATTTGCTTGAAATAGGAGGAGAGGCATGCGAGAGGTTGACGACACTCGGTATCGCTGTTAACTTGGTCACTTACATGACCCGTACTATGCATGTTGGTAATGCAACTGCGGCCAACACTACCACCAACTTTCTTGGAACCTCTTTCATGTTGTGCTTGTTTGGTGGATTTATAGCCGACACATTTCTTGGAAGGTTCAACCAGTTTCTTGCGTTATTTGCCTTGCATTCTTGTTCTTTTCCAATCAACTAAGGCATGGGTTTACTGGTCTCTACTCTGTACTTATCGAGCCTTTTTGTTGTTGCTATTTTGGCAGGTATCTCACCATCGCTATCTTCGCTACTGTTCAAGCAATGGTGAGCTTCCTTTATCTTTCGCTTTTTTGTTCTGTTTTCTCATGTGTTCTTGTACCATATCTTTATTTGGGTTATTTTGGTGATTATGGATTAGGGTGTCACCATTTTAACAATCTCAACAATAGTCCCAAGCCTCAGGCCACCAAAGTGCGTAAACAACACCGATTGCATACCGGCAAACGGCACACAACTCAGTGTTATATACTCAGCTCTATACCTTATTGCCCTTGGAACTGGGGGTCTGAAATCCAGTGTCTCGGGTTTTGGATCAGATCAATTCGATGACAATGATCCAAAGGAACGAAAACAAATGACTATGTTCTTCAGCTGGTTTTTCTTCCTAATAAACGTGGGATCACTTGCAGCTGTCACTTTTCTTGTTTACATACAAGATAACTTAGGAAGAAAATGGGGGTATGGTATATGTGCTTGTGCGATTCTGATGGGTCTAACGGTGTTCCTCTCCGGCACTAAAAGGTACAGGTTCAAAAAATTGGTAGGCAGTCCGTTGACACAAATAGCAGGGGTGTTTGTCTGTGCTTGGAGAAAGAGGCGCTTGGATTTGCCGTCAGATCTATCACTTCTTTATGATGTTGACGACCTAGAAGATGGACGCAAGAAGAAGAAGCAAAAACTACCTCATAGCAAGCAATTCAGGTAATTGATTACTAGTTTAATTGTGCACAACTGCCTAACTATCTCATCTGGGTATATTTATTGTCCTTTCCTTGTTATGTTTTGTCTTTTCTTCGTTCTTTGACTTTGAGTAGATAACGACTCTTGTAGAACAATTAGTAAGCAGTTTAGGACTACAGCAATTACTTTATGCACAAGCAACCTTTCCTATAAGCACTGTAGTTTTAGTATTTACTACATTGCATGTGAAGTTTAGGACCATTTGGAGAAAGACTAAAAAGCATGCCATGTGTCTTGGAACTAAAGAGTGAGGTTTGGTTTGTAAACAAAAAAAAAGAAGAGTGAGGTTTGGTTGAATTTATGCTCATATCGCGAGTAGTCACATAATGCTTATAATATGGACAAAACATCTAGGGAAGGCGCATAGCAGCTAACTTTTCAGTGGGTCGTAGCCAACTATCACAAATAATCATTATTGTAGCAGAACCTAGTCCTCCACACCAGCCTTAATGTTTTATGTCAATCTGCGTTTGTCTAGCTTAAGAAACTTTTCACCTGTTTTCTGATGTGTATCTTTTTTCTAACTGACGACGATATACCAGCCCTAACAGAGAGGAGGGATGGGACAAAACATCAATTGCCTCTATTGGACTCTGGTCCACATTAGTTACAGACGTACGTAGCAGTTTCCATTATTATCAACCGACCCTGCTACTCATCTATCTTAAATATGAATATATTACAAGGCAGAGCATGTGAACCAATTAGATCATGTAGATGTTCTTTTAAACTATGGTAGAGGCTGATTTACTTAGACTTTAGAAAGTTATAATGAAACTAACGGTTCTTTTTTTTTTTAATATAGGAGGAAAGGATGACATATCTAATTCTTCAGCTTCCATTGTTTCTTACCTACAATACGGAGAATTAACCAAAAACTTTCCATATATGTACGAAACGAATAAATTAAACTGATCACTGGAATTGTTTAAAAGAATAGATGTTTGATTAGACGCAACATCTGTAAATGATCCATAGCATGTGGGAATGCCTTTTTTTTGGCCTGTGCATTATAATAGATTAATTTATTTTCTCCAATGGTTCAATATGCCAAGAGGAAAAAACATGACACAAACTTTTCGCCTGCTTATTAAAGCCTAGATTTTTTTTGGTTTAAATAACGGCACTCACCCACTAAGAGACAACAAACAGATAAGACAAAATAAAGCCACAGGTAACAGGATTCTATGAACGGCAGCTAGTGTCTTAGAGGTCCATGATTGCGTCTCTCTAGATTTGCCTCATACGGTAACTATGCCCGTATGGTTTCAGGTTCCTGGACAAAGCAGCAATTAAGGATCCTGAAGCGACCGCAGCTAACAAGTGGAATTTATCGACCCTAACAGATGTTGAAGAAGTGAAATTGGTGATCAGAATGCTACCAATTTGGGCTACTACTATTATATTTTGGACAGTCTACGCCCAAATGACCACATTTTCAGTGTCTCAAGCTTCTACCATGGACCGTCACATTGGGAAATCCTTCGAAATACCAGCGGCATCTCTAACAGTCTTCTTTGTTGGTGGCATACTCTTGACTGTGCCAATCTACGATAGGATTATTGTTCCAATCGCAAGAAAAGTGCTTAAGAACCCACATGGACTCACCCCTTTGCAACGCATAGGGGTTGGTCTAGTTTTATCAATCTTTGCTATGGTGGCAGCTTCACTCACTGAAGAGAAGAGGCTCAGAGTGGCAAGATCTCATGGTCTAACGAATGATTCAACGGCTGAGATCCCTTTAAGTGTGTTCTGGCTTGTCCCTCAATTTCTCTTTGTTGGTTCTGGTGAAGCATTCACATATATTGGACAGCTTGATTTTTTCCTGAGGGAATGTCCTAAAGGAATGAAGACCATGAGCACAGGGCTGTTCCTGAGCACACTTTCGCTAGGGTTTTTTGTTAGCTCTTCACTAGTCAGTATAGTGCACAAGGTGACAAGGAATAAGCCTTGGCTTGCAGATAATCTAAATCATGGCAGGCTTTATAATTTCTACTGGTTGTTGGCAATCTTGAGCAGCTTGAACTTGATCATATACTTGGCTTGTGCTAAATGGTATGTTTACAAGGACAAGAGGCTTGCCGAGGAGGGAATTGAGTTAGAGGAAGTTGATGAACCTGCTTTCCATTGAGGAGGGTTTTTTCTTTTTTTTAACTTGCTTTGGTAGACTACACATCTTAATGTGATTTTGCCTTTAATAAGTCGTATAGTCTTTTTTATGACGCTCGAAAGGTCTAGAAAAGAACGCTCAAGAAGGGTTGAACTCTTTGATGGCACACAAGAAGGCAAAGCACATAGTTTATATTCCTTGCATAGAAGCTCGTTGTGTCTTTAATATTAAGTTCCTATAAAGGAAGAGTTTAAATATAATGAATACACAGATAATTTCTTCACAGTATTACTGATCAGATATGTATTAATTAGTCTATTTTATTGTGTTAATGGTTTAATATAAAAGTCACTACCCATAACATAACTTGAAACTTAGTGGAAGCAAACAGGAAACTTCTTAACTATGTCAAAGTGTAAACTTTAGGGTGGTGGCTACAAAGTATTGAACACAAAACTATGATAGAAAGGAGCAAAGAAAGATGGAAGTAAAGTCTAAATTTTTCTTCGCATAAACACCTTTTTATACACGAGAAACATGCGCAGACATCTAGAACATGCTTCTCCTGTAAACAGTGTACAAAGGACACCTAATTCTCCACCAGCCAAAGTTTAATCTCATAATGAATCATTAAATTATTTGAACCACTTCATGAGCGAGTTAAATGCACTTTTGTAGTTGAAAATTAAATTGAAATGAACTAAAGAGGCTCATTTATTTGAATAAACAACTTTAGCATTATATATCATTGCTTCTGAAACTGGATATCGTCAAGTCTGCTTTTACATCAGCTCTAACTTCAAACTTAATAATATCACATATAAAATTTTTAGAAATTCATTTTTAAAATACTATGTTGTTATCAGAATATGGTTTTATTCAAATACAAGAATGACACTTTCCTTACAATAAAAGTTTAAAAGACATGTTCTTGTAAATAGCAAATTTTACTTGAATCATACTTATTTTAACTTATGAATACAAAACTGATGTCCATATTTAAGAAATGCTTCTTCATGAACATCTTTAAAGGATATATTAAAGATGTTATTTTGCAATTGCTAACAAATATTTGGCGTAATAAATGGAAGAATTTTGTTGATATACCAAATTCTATAAGTAAAAGTTAAGAGACTTGCACATTCATACGCGTTTCTTAGGTAAAACATCTTTGACTTCACAAATATTAGAAATACAATTAGTTTACATTTCAAGACACCTTTATGAATGAAAATCATCAAACTAAGTGTTTCAAATTCTAATGCTCTAATGGAGAGAGCGCTTTCATGAGAGGTAACAAGTTGAGCTCAGCTCTGATAAGAGAGCTAGGTTAACTTAACAAATGGGCTGCCGAAACATGGACGTGGACTGACCTAATGGATCCCCTCTAATGGATCAACTCTAACGAAGCTGGCCTAAACTGATGGGCCCTACTCAACATACACAGCCTCATCCTAGACCCAATAACCTTTTGTCCCTTTGTAAATAGCTCTGGAATATTCCCCTGTAATAGGGTTGCACCTTCTGACAATTCTGTTACAGTTTTCACGCGCAGTAGCCCACATAGCAGTGGCAAATTGTTGCCTTTGGTGTACAGAATAGCAGTAGCATATCAGTAGCAAATAGCTGTCCCTAACATCAGTATTTAAACCCTCAACTGTACATATCGACTCATGATGAAAATACATTTTCTTCATCAATACAAACCTCTTGTTTTTCATGGTATCAGAGCCTAAGGTCTGATCCACAATACACAACCTACCTAACACCATGTCTCAAACGGCAGAAAGTAATACCAACCCAGAATTGGAACACTATTCCATTACAAATACAGAAAACCCTGGGGCTGTATTAGTCACAACCCTTTTCAATGGAAATAACTACTTAACCTGGAGCAAATCAATGTTGATTGCCCTTTGTGCCAAAGACAAGCTTTCGTTTTTAGATGGAACCTGCACACAGCCAACAGAAGATGCTGCACTACTCACCAAATGGAGAAGGGCATATTCCATGGTTAAATCATGGATCCTCAACTCCATGACCAAGGAGCTCAGTGATGCCTTCCTCTCATTCCCTACTGCTAGGGCACTTTGGGAGGAACTGAAGGAGAGATTCGGAGAAGCTAACGGTCCAATGCTGTACCAAATAGAAAGAGAAATTAGTTCTTTCAAGCAAGGTAACCTTACCATTTCTGCATACTATACAAAGCTAAAGAAGTTTTGGGATGATTTAGCTAGCCTAGACCCAACCCCTACATGCACTTGTGATGCGACCAAAGCACTCATGTCCAAGGAAAATACTCACAGGTTAGTGCAATTTTTGATGGGCCTAAATGAGGAATATAAGCATGTAGTAAATCAGGTTATGTTGATGGAGCCCTTGCCCATGGTAAATAGAGCCTTTGCTATGATGCAAACGGTCGAAAGACAACGGATGGTAAATGCTAACAATGACAGAAACTTAAATGTGGCTATGATGGTGCGACAGACCAACTCAAGCATCAAACGAGGAAGCAAAAACAACATCAACAGTGGGAGAAAGCATATCGTAAAAAAGGAAGATAAATATTGTGAAAAATGTGAGAGGACCGGCCATACCATAGAAACATGCTTCAAGGTGCACGGGGTGCCCGACTGGTATAAGGAACTAACGGGGCAGAAGAATAAAGCGTACCTAGCCATGAGCAGCGATACACCTGCAGACATCCAACAAGAAACCAATGAATGCACTGAGAAGACTGGACAGTTCTCACAAGACCTTGCTTCCTTCATACAACAAGAAATATCTAAAGCTATCAAGGGGAAAGCTACTGATGAGGTAAAGTTAAGCGGGCTGGCAAACTTTGCAGGTAACAATCCAAAGCAAACTCATATTTGCCATGCAGACAATGATTGTACATGGTTGATAGATTCGGGAGCATCGTCACACATGGTCAATAACATAGATCATTGTAGCAAATATAAGAGAAATAACATTTACGAATCAGTGACATTACCAGATGGCACAAAGCAGCAAGTACAACACATATGTCAGTCCAGTATTGGTGACAAGATCACCCTTGATGAGATTTTGCACATTCCGAATTTTTCAAGAACTTATTATCAGTGAACAAACTCACTACACAAAATGACATTGCTGCCATTTTTGCCTCTAACAAGCTATTTTTGTAGGACCTACGGACTAATGAAGTTATGGTAGCAATCGAGGCTAGGGGTGGATTATACGAGCTGACCACCAAAGACCTATTACCCTCAGGAACCTTGAAAGGTCCTTCTCTAGATTTTTACAAAAATAGGAATGTTGCTCTTAATGTTTCTGTATCTCTTGATGTCTGGCATAGTAGATTGGGACATGTTTCTAAGGAAAAACTGAAGCATATTAATGAGATCAAGTTTTCAAATTCCCTCTCATCTGAATGTCAAATTTGTCCCATGGCTAAACAACACAGAAAACCATTCCCAAAGCATGCTATCCGAACAAACAAGCCCTTTGAACTCCTACATTTGGATCTATGGGGACCCTATAGGTTACCCACTCTAGACGGAGCCCAATTCTTCTTAACCATAGTCGATGATTACTCACGGGCCACTTGGACATTCTTACTTAAACACAAAGACATCACATATCCCACCACAGTTCAGTTTATCAAAACTGTTGAAAAGCAGTATGATGCAAGGGTCTTGAAGGTACAAACAGACAATGGGAGAGAATTCATAAATAATGAATGTAGAAACTTCTTTGCAGACATGGGTATCATACATCAGAAAAGTTGTCTATACACCCCACAACAGAACGGAGTAGTAGAGATAAAACACAAACACCTATTACAAATAACCAGGGCCCTTTTGTTCACAGCCCACCTACCTAAACAACACTGGGGTGAAGCTCTCCTCACTGCCACTTACCTCCTCAACCGAATCCCCACCAAGGCCCTACAATGGACAACACCCTATGAGAAGTTGCACAGAAAGAAACCGACTTATGAACACTTAAAGACATTCGGATGCTTGTGTTTTGCCCTTGATAAAACACCTAGCAGAACCAAATTAGACCCTAGGGCCTTAAAATGCATTTTTCTAGGGTATATGCCAAACTTCAAAGCATACAAAGTCATGGAAATTAGCACACACAACATTTTCAGTTCAAGGGATGTGACCTTCCATGAGGACACTTTTCCCTTTGCCAATCCTCAAACCAACCCTAGACCAAGCCTAGTGCCACTCTTCCCTCACAGCCCTACAGAAACTGATTCAGACACATTCAGTGACCTACCAAGACCATCCACTACATCACACCAAGACACCTCCCCAAGAACCGAAAACCAACTATCCCAAACTAGCCCTACCATTCATTCAGAACCTATCATCACTCACAACATCAGGAAAAGTCAGAGAATCCATACCACTCCTAGATACTTGAATGACTACATCCACCATGCTTCTGCTCTTCACTCCACCTTTGTCCTCGATGCTGCTAACATCACCTCACGAGTTTGTGGTCCTGCAGAAGTAACAGAAGACAAGGAGTTAGCCTTCCAAGCCATGCACACACCAAGTTACAAGGAGTTCATAGGTAATATCTGCACTGTTTTTGAACCTTTATCTTATGAAACAACAAAGAATTCAGAGGGATGGGTGCAATCTATGAATGAACAACTAGTTGCATTGGAAGCAAACCAAACTTGGGTATTGACCCAACTACCTAAGGGGAAGCGAGCCATAGCATCCAAATGGGTGTACAAGGTGAAGCACAACCCAGATGGAACTGTTGCTAAGCTCAAATCAAGGCTGGTGGCGAAGGGTTTCAATCAACGGGAAGGAGTCGACTACTCAGAAGTCTTTTCTCCAGTTGCCAGAATTGTGACCATCCGGACCTTCCTAGCTCTAGCTACAATTAGAAAGTGGCCAATTCTACAGTGTGATATTAATGATGCTTACCTCCACGGCCATTTAGAGGAAGAGCTTTACATGCTACCACCCCAAGGTTATGCAAAAGCTAGGGCGGGCGAGGTATGCAAACTGCTCAAGTCCATCTATGGACTCAAACAAGCGGGTAGGCAATGGAATAAAGAATTAACTACGAAATTGAAGGGTATGGGTTTCAACAAAGCAGAGGCCGACCATTGCCTCTACACTAAGGGAGAGGATGATAGCTTTGCTGCCATCCTTATCTATGTGGACGACATACTCCTTACCGGAGCAGATGAGAACCAGTTAAACCAGATCAAAGACACACTGCACAGGGAGTTCACAATCAAGGATCTAGGGTATGCAAAATTTTTCCTAGGAGTGGAAATTGCCAGATCCGAAGAAGGCATGCTACTCAGTCAAGGCAAATACATACAGGACATTCTGCAGGAGACCAACCTCCTCGATTGCAAGCCAAGTGTAACCCCCATAGTCCTAGGAAAGAAGCTTACCACGGATGACGGCGACCTTCTTCCCAGTCCCGAACTCTACAGACATATCGTGGGTCGACTTCAGTACCTGAGTTTCACCCGACCCGATCTTACCTACATCACGCAACAACTGAGTCAATTCATGCAGTCTCCGAGAGTACCACACTGGAAGGCCGTTAAACACGTCCTCCGGTACCTCAAAGGAACCCAACAGCAATGTTTATTTTACCCCTCCGATTCCAGTCTGCAACTTACCGGCTATTCCGACGCCGACTGGGCGAGCTGTCCATTCAGCCGACGCTCTCTGACTGGATTCTGCATCTTTCTCAGCCACTCTCCCATCTCCTGGAAAACCAAAAAGCAAACTACCGTCAGCCGATCCACAGCCGAGGCCGAGTATCGAAGTTTAGCTTCCACTACGTGTGAGTTAAAATGGCTCACTCAACTCCTACAATGTTTTCAGGTGAAGCACGAAGGGGCTATACCTTTATTTTGCGACAATCAGGCGGTGATCTACATCTCCAAAAATCCCGTCTTCCATGAACGCACTAAGCACCTGGAGATCAATCTCCATCTCGTGCGCGACGCGGTGAACCCTGGCCTTCTTGATCTACGACACGTCCACAACCGAGACCAACTTGCCGATATCTTTACCAAACCTCTCACCGCTCGCATCTTCGAAGCCCTAGTTTTCAAGTGCGGCTCCGTCTGTTTCTCCGGAGCTCCGACTTGAGGGGGGCGTGATAAGAGAGCTAGGTTAACTTAACAAATGGGCTGCCGAAACATGGACGTGGACTGACCTAATGGATCCCCTCTAA
>JAOTBA010000204.1:29146863-29157680 GCA_025629845.1 Erythroxylum squamatum | reverse complement strand
TTTGCGACGTTTTTTATAAAACGTCGCGGAAACCTTTTGCCTACACCACATTTCGCGACGTTTTTTGTGACGTTTTTTAAAACGTCGCAGAATACATTCTGCGACGTTTTTTAGACATTTTGTGACGTTTTAAAAACGTCGCAGAATACCTTATTTTCTTGTAGTGACTGTACATATCAACTCATGATGAAAATACATTTTCTTCATCAATACAAACCTCTTGTTTTTCAAGCTCTTTGCCTACAAATGAATTATATTTTTGGAACCTCACACTACAAGAAAGTAGGGATTTCAAAATCGTAGATAAAGGAAAAAGTGACACTTTTCGGCGCCAAAAGCCAACCTTTAGCTACGATTTCCATATCCTTCGGGAGATCTAATCTTGCCTGCTCTTCAAGCTAAAAAAAAGTTGCATAAGCTTTCCTAACTATATGGAGCGAAGCTATTCCAATGAAAGTTCCTAATCCTTAACCCTGAACGAGATTATTCCGCTAAGTTATTAAGACCCACTCCCTCAATACAGAAAATATTCGTAGTTTACCACCAATATACTAGAGAGACTGGCTGCTTTCAGTCCAAAATCAAGTAAATCATTATGCTTGTCCTACTTTTCATCAAATTGCTAGCAGATTGAAAGTGTCAATGACTCGTTCGCGTCACAACTTCAGACTCTTGGAATTATATGTCGGCGATCAATCATTTACTGTTTGTATCCATTGTATCTAATCTCAGTTAGCCAGCAACCACCGGTTTCAATATCGCTCCCAGATTTCATTTCGTTGATCATTCCAACACGTATCTGTCACAAGGGAAACAATCAGATATCTAGTATAAAAAGAAAACCAATGTCAGTATCCAATAAATACAAGTAACCACGTGAAAATGTCCTGCGACCGAATGGCCTTTTTTGTCATATCTGCTCTCGAATCTTGTCCATAGCTCAGGAAACCAGCCCTTCTTTTCTAGCTTAAACTAATAATGAAAGATGGTCACGCCTCTCCCTTTCTCTCTTGCTCAATAATTTCAAGAAACCAATAATTCATGGACCCTTTTCAAGTCAATCAAAGGGCTTATCATTCAAGGTATCGCTTGTACTTTCATGCTATTATAGACGTAGTGGGTTGGCCAATATATGTATCCTCTTATTAGGGGGAATCCTTTAATCTTTGTTAAGGTGATTCCGTTTTATAAGATTGGTCAAAATGCAAGATATATTGGTGGGATGTCAGTTTCAAGAATTAAAATCAACTAGTTTTGGGAAATTGACAGGAACTTATATTTGCTTATTGCAATGAACTTCAATCGTATTTGTTGGAGTTAAGGATAAAAAACCAGAAACAGATTCAACGCTTTAAGAGAGAGAACAGAGGAAAATATTAAGATGAACGAGAAGAAAACTTATTAGGCAAAGGGATAATATTATTCATGAATAACCTCTACATTTATACTACTAAAATCAACAGAAAAGCAGAAATAGACTCTAACACGATAAAAAGCACAGCAACTGAAGTAGTGCTTGAAAGCACGTTTACAGATCCCTACAGACTTGGTCTACTTTGTTTTACCTCAAAAGAGATAACACCTTGAATAAATAAATAAATAACACATGGGAATCACGTGAGACTTTAAAGTCTAATAAGCAAATATCTAACACTCCTCCTTGCTTTTGGCACTGCAAACTCCAATCTTCTGCCTTAGAAAATCGAACTTGCTAACTGGAAGTAGTTTTGTGAACAGGTTTGCTAACTGATCTTGGGATTTGCAGTAGACTAGAGTTGCATCTCCATTTTGTTGCACCTCTCTTAAGAAGAATAGCTTGATATTGAAATGCTTTTGTCTTCCCATGAAACAAAGGATTGTGAGAAATTGCAATTGCAGCCTGATTGTCAACAAAAATGTCTGTACAATTCTCTTGCTCCATATTCAGATCACACAAAAGCTTTTTCAACCATAAAGTTTGATTGACAACTGCTGTTGCTGCAATAAATTCAGCTTCTGCTGTGGATTGTGCAACAATCTCTTGTTTTTTTGAACACCATGAGAAAACACCTGAACTAAAACTGAAACAATATCCTGATGTACTTTTCATGTCATCAACTGAACCAGCCCAATCACTATCCGAAAATCCACATAGCTTGAAATTTTTGCATTTTCCAAACTTCACACCATAATCAACTGTACCTTTGATATACCTTAACACCCTTTTTGTTGCAGTTAAATGCAACTCACTAGCACAATGCATAAACTGAGATAAGAAACTTACAACAAATAAGATGTCAGGCCTTGTTGAAGTGAGGTACATGAGGCAACCAATCAGACTTCTATAATAGCCTTCATTAACTTTATCAGCTCCATCTTCCTTGCTCAACTTCTCCTTTTGATTCATTGGTGTGCTTACTACTCTGCACTCCTCCATTTGAAATTTTTTCAAAATTTCTTTCGCATATTTTTTCTGGCAAATGAATACTTCATTGTGACCTTGTTTAATTTCCATCCCAAGAAAATAAATCATGAGACCAAGATCTGTCATCTCAAAAACTTGCTTCATCTCTTGTTTGAATTCCTCAACCAGCAAACCATTGTTTCCTATCACCAAGAGATCATCAACATAAAGTGATACAACAAGAACATCATTGTCATTACGTTTAACATAAAGAGTAGCCTCTGATAAGCTTTTAATGAAGCCCAGACTCTGTAAATGATCATCTATCCTATTGTACCATGCTCTAGGCGCCTGTTTTAATCCGTAAAGAGCCTTTTTTAGCAAGTAAACTTTATCTTCTTCTCCTTGTACCACAAATCCAGCCGGCTGCTCTACATATATCTCCTCCTGCAACACACCATTCAAAAAAGCAGATTTGACATCTAATTGAAAAACTTTCCAACCTTTTTGTGCTGCCATGGCTAGCAACATTCTGATTGTGTCTAATCGAGCAACAGGAGCAAAGGTGTCAGAGTAATCAACACCAAAAATCTGAGCATAGCCTTTAACGACAAGCCTGGCTTTGTATTTGTTGATAGAGCTATCTGCGTTAAGCTTTGTTCGAAACACCCACTTTACTCCAATGATTTTTCTATCCTTGGGTTTGTCAACTAATTCCCAAGTTTTATTTTTCTGAATCATTGACATCTCGTCTTCCATTGCTTTCTTTCATTTTGGATTTTTAAGCGCTTCTTCATGTCCAGCAGGCTCACAAACTGCCACGTTGCATTTCTGGTATATATCTGCCAAAGATCTTGTTCCTCTAACTGGAGGGTCATCAACTAATTCATTCAGCCACTGATCTTTTTCTTGATCTACTGAGGGATTAAATTCCTGTAGAAGTGTAGCTGGTTTTTGTGAATCCCAATCCCATTGCTCATCTTCGTTGAAATGAACATCTCTAGTAATGGTCAATTTTCCAGTTTGTGGATGATACACCCGATAGGCTTTGGAAACTGAACTATATCCCACAAATATGCCAGGAGTGGCCCTTTTATCAAGCTTATCACGCTTAACCTGTGGAACATGAGTGAAACAAACGCAGCCAAACACTTTGAGAAATTTGAGTGAAGGTTTATAACCATACCATAGCTCAAATGGAGTTTTGTCCTTCACAGCCTTGCTTGTAAGACGATTTTGTAGAAATAATGCTGTATTTGCAGCCTTTGCCCAGAAATTTTTAGGTAACTCCTTCTCATGTATCATGCATCTTACCATGTCCATTACATATCTATTCCTTCTTTCACTGACTCCATTTTGTTGCGGAGTGTAAGGAACAGTAAGTTAGTGCTCAATACCTGCTTCTTCACAAAACAAGTTGAATTGCGTAGAGGTGTATTCCTTTCCATTATCCGACCTCAAAAATTGAATTTTGTAGCCACTTTGATTTTCCACCATTTTCTTGAATTTCGAGAAAACTCCAACAACTTCTGACTTAAATTTCAAGAAAAAAATCCAGCACATTCGAGTAAAATCATCAATAAAAAGAATGTAGTAGCGACTACCTTGTAGTGACGGTTCACTTTGAGGTCCAGCAACGTCAGTGTGAATTAGTTGCAGCTTTTGTGACGCTCTCCAAGCTGATTTAGGGAATGGCAACCTATTTTGTTTTCCAAACTGACAAGTATGACAATTTGACAAATAATCAGCCATAACTGGTAAGTCTTTTACCACATCATTCTTCTTCATTTCTATCATCCGTCTAAGATGACAGTGCCCGAGCCTCTTGTGCCAAATTTCAGTGAGGTTGGTTTCTGTTGGAAAAGCTGCTTGCTCCTCTTCAGTTGGATCGAATGAGAAGGTTTTACCTCTCATTTTAACTTGCAGAATCTGTTCTCCAGTGGCAGCATAAATGACACAGTGCCTATTTTCAAATGTCACTTTGAACTCTTTTTCAAGTAGCTGGCCCACACTCAATAAATTTTGGTCAATTTCAGGTACATAAAGAACATCAGTAATTGTTTTTATACCTGAGACTGTTGAGATTGCAATAGTCCCCTTTCCTTTTGCAGGAATATAGACGCCATTTCCGACTCTGACCTTTGTGATTTCAGTGGGCTTTAGTTCCTTGAAGAGAGTTTTGTCG
Source organism: Erythroxylum squamatum (assembly GCA_025629845.1). Taxonomy (NCBI): domain Eukaryota; kingdom Viridiplantae; phylum Streptophyta; class Magnoliopsida; order Malpighiales; family Erythroxylaceae; genus Erythroxylum; species Erythroxylum squamatum. The sequence continues at coordinate 29,153,112 of JAOTBA010000204.1, read as the reverse complement.
TAAGTCATGTGGTTTGTACAACCGCTATCGATCAACCAACATTCTGAATTACATATGGAGGAATAACATCTTGCTACAAACATCTGATCTTCTTCATCTTGATCAGCTACTTGAGCATCTTCTTCATGCTTTTGATTTTTGCTTCTGCAAATTACGGCTTCGTGTCCCAACTGGTTGCACTTAGTACACTTTGCATCTGGTCTTTTCCAGCATTTGTACGACGGATGACCCATTTTGCTACAGTGCTGACAAGGAGAATAATTTCTCTTGGAATTTCCACCTTTGCCTTGATTTTGGTTATTTTTCATGCGATCACTCCTCTTTGTATTATGGTGTTTGACTGGAAGAGCTCCCTCAATAAAATCATTCTGTCTCATTATCCTTCTTTGCTCTTGAGCCTGCAGAGAATTCAATAACTCCTCCAAGGTGACCTTTGATAGATCCCTTGTATTTTCCAAAGTGGTAATTGACGTTTCATATTTTTCAGGAACGGTAACTAAAATTTTTTGAACAATTCGTGAATCAGAAAATTTAGTACCAAGTAACCTTACTTTGTTAACGATGTTGAGCAGCCTGTCCGAGTATTCTTTGACTATCTTTGACTCCTTCATCCTTTGCAGCTCAAATTCCCTTATTAAATTAAGCACTTTCTTGCCTTTCACCTTTCATCTCCAGCACACTCTCCCTTCAAATAATCCTAAATTGCTTTCGCAGTTTAGAGACCCATAATTAAGGTGAGATGTTGTTTGAAATAGCTGCAAACAAACATGCTTTTGCCTTTGCTTTTCTGGTTTTTCAATCCTCATGATTTTTTATCTGGGCCATGGTGGGATTTTCTGACAGTGGAACAACATCATAGTCCTCTTCCACGGCTTCCCAAAGATCAAATGCTTCCAAATGGGCTTCCATTCTCACTGCCCAATATTGATAATCTTCTCCGTCAAAGACAGGAACATTTGTTGAAAAATTTGCGTTGCCTTCCATTTCACAGATCCCTTATGTAGAAGAGGCTCTGATACCAATTTGTTGGAGTTAAGGATAAAAAACCATAAAAAGATTCAACGCTTTAAGAGAGAGAATAGAGGAAAATATTAAGATGAACGAGAAGAAAACTTATTATGCAAAGGGATGATATTATTCATGAATAACCTCTACATTTATACTACAGATATCGACTCTAACACGATAAAAAACATAGCAACTGAAGTAGTGCTTGAAAGCACGTTTACAGCTCCCTAAAGACTTGGTCTACTTTGTTTTACCTCAAAAGAGATAAGACCTTAAATAAATAAATAAATAAATATCACATGGGAATCACGTGAGAGTTTAAAGTCCAATAAGCAAATATCTAACAGTATTCTTTGATTAGATGCCACAACCCATGATCATCCAAGAATTTGTGTTCTTTGCAATCAGCTCCCTTGTCTGTTATGGTGAGAGCAAAGACTCAATTTTTAGTTCAGTTTGATAAAACAAACACATACAAGAGGGAGGTGAATTATGTTTGACAACAAAAAAACAGTAAGATACTTTCAGTTCAAAAAGAAATGATAAGAGCCTATTTATAATTAAAATAGTAGGAGCTTGTTGTGTGATAAGATTTTATTTAAACGGAAGGAGCTTGTTAAGCGATAAAAAGCTCATTAAACGATAGGATCCTATTAAACGAATAGTTATGTTAAAAATAATTTAAAATGAAAGGCGCCTGTTAAAACTGAAAAGAACCTCCTGCAATTTGAAAACAGAAGGAGCATGTTATAAAGTGAAGGAGCCTTTTGCTAAAATAAACACACACACACACAATATAATGCATAAATTTAAAAGTTAAGAGACGAGAGAGAAGGATGCAGTCGATTTATACTGGTTCGGCTTAAAACTCAAGCCTACGTCTAGTCCCCAAGTATCTTACTTAAATGTTTCACTGCAAAATCAAGTAGTAATTTGATGAGGCTCTCCAAGCTCACAAGTTAATATTTTTCCAGATTCTTCAACCTTCTACACTAGTAATATTTCATTAGCCTCTACAAGCTCTTAAATAAAAAATGAGGTTTGCTTGATATGAGCTTCAATAATATCTCTCAACAGAATTTCACTTTCTAACGCACAAGAGAAATTTTACAAAGATATCACTTTCAAGAATGTATATGGTTTTGATGAATTTTGACAATATAGCTTCGCAAGCTTTTGTATCGTTCAGTTCTACTTGTTCACAGTTGCATTGGCTCTTCCTTAAATTGGTATTTCTTCAACTAGTAGCTACTATACTTACATCTTTAGTCAACTAGATTGATTTGAATATGAATAATTTCGACGTTTATGTTTGCTAAAATTCTTCCAGTGATCACGGAGCTAATATGCGATCTTCATAATTAGTAAGATCCTTTCGAATAAACCATTTCTAATGAGGTAAGTTCATAAAGAAGGTTCCTGCCATAAAGGAAGCATATATCCTATGATTTTAGCTCCTTTTTAGAAAAATGTATCGTTACCTATACAAGAAAATAAATTCAATTTGAATTTTGAAATATTATAAGGCCATCATCAAAATCATTAAAAAGCCTTAAGCTAACAATATCCCTCTTTTTTACGATGACAACTAAGAACATATTTTTTTTCAAAAATTCAAATCATAAACTGAGATATATCCGTAGACTTTAGTCTTTCATTAACAAATTATCTATCACAACAGAATACGTCACAGATCATCAAAGTAGTATTGAAAAAAATATCACAGATCATTAACTACTCTCTCCCTTTGTTATTATCAAAAAAAATATCTACTATCCCCTTTTGTCATTATCAAAAAGAAGAGGGGAAAGAACTAGTCAATCAAAAAGTAAAAATGTCATAATCCCACAAAGATGTAAAAACAACAATATCATTTAAGAGACATTTACTTTAGGCTATTAAACTAGAAGGAGCCTTCTAAATAATTCATTCAAACTATAAGATCCTTCTATGTAACTAATTTAGCCTGATAGGGTCCTTCCTTTTAGAAGGGGCATGCTAATACCTGCAAACGAAAATAGCATAGTATCTTCAAATAGAATTAAATATAAAAGAGCTTGCAAGTATCAAGTTCTTTTCTTAACATGTAAAATCTATCTTCAGAGAGTGGCTTGGTAAAAATGTCAGCTACTTGATTCTTAGTATTAATATGAAAAAGATCAATGGTTCCTTCTAAAACATGGTCTATAAGAAAATGATGTTTGATTTCTATATGCTTAGTCCTAGAATGATGCACAAGATTTTTAGAAAGATTTATAGCACTAGTATTATCACATAATATAGAAATATGAGAAAAGTTTAAAGAAAAATCTTGTAGTTGATGCTTCATCTATAAGATTTGAGCATAACAACTGACAACTGCTATGTATTATGCTTCAGTCGTCAAAAGCACTGTGTAATTTTGCTTCTTATAGGACCAAGATACTAGACATTCTCCAAGAAATTGACAGTGACCACTTGTGTTTTTTTGATCAACTTTATCATCTGCATGATCTGCATCACAATAGCCTATTATGTTAAATGAATCATTTGTTGGATACTATAGTCCAAAATCTATAGTTCTGTGGTGATATCGAAAGATTATTTTGATTGCTTAAAGTTTATTTTCTTTCAAATTTGATTGAAAGCGTGCATAAAGACACACACTAAGCATAATGTCTAGTTTTGAGTTTGTAAGAAATAGTAGTGATCCAATCATTCCTCTATATTTTATCTCATCCATAACTTTGCCTTTTTTGTTTTTATCAAGTTTAGTTCTAATGTATATAGGAGTATCCATTTGTTTAGCATTCTCAAAATGATATTTCTTAATGAGTTCCTTTGTGTATTTGTCTTGACTAATGAAGATTCCTTTTTATGTTTGTTTGATTTGTAATATGAGAAAGAATGATAATTCTCCCATTATGCTCATTTCAAACTTCCCTTGCATTAGTGTTGAGAATTCTTCATAGAAGGATAGATTAGTAGCACCAACTATTATGCATCAACATATAGTTGCACTAAGAGTAAATCATTCTCCTTTCTCTTAATAAATAAAGTTTTATCAACCTTTCCTCTTTTAAAGTTATTCTCAAGCAGAAAGTTACTTAACCTCTTATACCATGCTTAAGGAGCCTTTAAACCACACAGTGCTTTGGTTAACTTCATCCCGTAATCCAGATGATTTTCATCTTCAAAACCAGGGGGTTACTTTACAAATACTTCTTCGTTAATTTAACCATTAAGAATGCACTTTTAACATCCATTTGGAACAATTTGAAGTTTCTATAGCATGTAAAGAAAAGTAAAATTCTAATGGATTCCAATCTAGCAACAAGTGCATAAGTTTCATTAAAATCAGTACCTTCCTATTGATTATAACCTTGAGCTATAAGTTTAGCTTTATTTCTTACCACCTTACCATTTTCATCGAAATACTCATCGAGTCCCAATGATTAACTTGTTTTGAGGACGAGGTTCTAGATTCTAGACTTTCTTCTTGTCAAATTGATTCAGTTCGTCTTTCATGTCTGAAACCCAGTTTTCGTCAATAAGGGCCTTTTCAACTGTCTTTGGTTCTATTTATGAGATGAGAGCAACACAAAGTTATTCTTGAATGATGATATTATTCTTAAACTTTCAGAGGGATCTCCCAGAATATATTAATGTGTATCAAGACCTCTCCATTCTCTCGGTATTTTCGTTGTATAGGTTCCTGCTGAGATGAAGGAGCCTGCTCTGTTCTAGCTTCAGAGGGTTCTTCTTGATTTTGTAATTATGAAGGTATTATAGGTGTATTTTGATTTTCTAATGTATTTTTAGGTGCCAATAGATGCTCTTCATCATCGGAGTCAGTTGCTATTGTTTAAGGTAGTGTTTCATGAAATACCACATGTATCGATTATTCTATCTTCTTTGTTCTTTTGTTATATACTTTGAATCCTCTATTAGTGGTACTGTAGCCCAAGAAAATAGCTTCGTCTGATCTCACATCAAACTTTCCAATGTTGTCTTTTCCATTGTTTAGAACGAAACATTTGCAGCCAAATGCTCGAAAGTAAGCAACATTTGGTTTTCTTCCTTTCCACATCTTATAGGGGGTCCTTTTTAGAATAGGTCTTATAAAACATCTATTAAGTGCATAAAACGCCGTGGATACTACCTTTGCCCAATATCCATAAGGTAGTCCACTTTCACACAGCATGGTCCTGGCTATATCAACCAAAGTTCTGTTCTTTCTCTCTATAACTCTATTTTACTGAGACGTCCTTGAACAAGAGAAGTTACGAGTTATACCATTGTTTTCACAGAATTCTTCAAACTTTCTGTTATCAAATTCTCCTCCATGATCAATTCGAATTGAAGTGATGTAGTACCCTTTTTCTATCTGAATTTTTTCTGCAAAACTTCTCAAACACTTCAAAAGCATCATGCTTATTTAATAAGAAATAAAACCATTTAAATCTGGAGTAATCATCTACTAGAACAAAGCTGTAATGTTTACCACTAAAACTTTAAGTCCTAATGGGAACGAATAAATCTATATGCACAAGTTCAAGTGGTTAGCTAGTAGACACAATATTTTTAGAAGGAAAGCTACTTCTGACTTGTTTATCCTTTAAACAAGCCTCACAAACCTTATTGCTTTCAAACTTTAAGGTCGGTAGCCCTCTTATCAACTCATTTTTGGACAGTTTTAATAGAATGCTCATGCTAGCATCTCCAAATCTTCTGTGCCAGATAAACAAATCCTTTTCTAGAGAAACAAAACACTTAACACATGTCTTCCAGTTGAGCACAATATATATTTTGATTTCTAGGACCATAAAACATAATATTATCATTATTAATATCGATAATTTCATAATAAGATGCATAGAAAATGACTTTGTAACCTTTGTCACATAGCTGACTCACACTCACTAGGTTATGTTTCAAACCATTAACAAAAAGAACATTATCAATAAAGGTAGAGTTAGAATCACCGATTTTACCAATTCTGGTAACCTTTGCTTTGTCTTTGTATTTTTATCTACAAAGACAACATTAACTCTGTCTTTTCTTTTAATCTAGTTGAAGTGTGATATTTCATCTGTCATGTGTCTCGAACGACCACTATCAATTATCCATTGATTCTCTTGTTGGACCCCGAACTTTGGGTAAAAATTAGAAATATTAAAATGAATTTAAATGAGTGTTTTGTATATAAATTGTGTTAGAGATGTTTTTGTGCTTTAAGAAAATTAATGAGAAAAGAATTGA
>JAOTBA010000204.1:29114567-29127426 GCA_025629845.1 Erythroxylum squamatum | reverse complement strand
TTCTGAAATCTTCATCATCTTTGATTCGTAAGATTTCTGTAAGTTACTGCTTTACAGTCGTTCATTCAGCTGCTTTTTTTTTTCTTTGTTTATCATCAAAACTGTAATCAATACGTAAAGTCAGTTTTGACTTAACAAAGCATACCTTTAGCTTTTTCTTTACATATATTATAAAACTTATCTGACCATAAGAAGTCCTTAAAGAGCCTTTCTATTTCCTTGATGACCTTATAAGGCATATATAGATTACATAACCAATCAATACGAAGATTATTGAGCATAGATTTGATAAGAAAAAGTCTTCTAGTATAAGAGAGATAACAAATTTAATTATATCCTTAGTGTTAAAGCTTTATTTTATTGCCAACCACAATATGAAAGAGGCCTTAGGAAGGTTGTTCGAAAACAATGCCAATTTGGTCCAAGTTAGTATTTGATGGTCTTCTAAGAAAATATGCAGGCATAATTTATTATTGAACGATATAGAGGGTGCCTTAACTAGGTGAATGCATCTTCTTTTTTGGAGTTAATATTGTACCCTAATAAGTTAACTTCAATGATTAAGAAACCTATAGAGTTGTCAACTGCCAACGCTATGAGTTTCTTTAGATAAACTATGATACTTGGTATCTACTAGTATGCTAGACTTTAGAAAGCTGAAATTGGAAGTTTGTGCAATAGACCAAGGTTATGCTAGTTATCAAACCAAAACCAAGTGTTTTTGGGATTCCTTATGATTTACTTTAGCTTATTGCGTATATTGTCTCTTAAGCTTAGGATTCATTTAATGAACCAGATATGTTAAATTTTGGACCTACTTTCAATATACTATTTCCATTTAAGAAATGAGTGTGAATTTATTTTACCTATAAGGAGTACTCATTCATAAGCATTTTCCATAATATTTTTGCAAATCATCTTTTTTATTGCCTTGATAGGGATTATGCCTAACCTACCTTTCTCCTTATGAGCATATATATCTGAATACTTAATTTTAGTTGTTGAGGCATTTTTGCTTCCCTTCTCTATAGGAAGTCTTTAAGGAATCTTTCAATTGCTTTTATAACGTTATTTGGTAGGAATAGATGTGAACTATAATAGATGTGAAGTTTATTCAAAATTAAATTAATCACTTAAAGTCTCCCAAAATATGATAGATTTTTTTATTATAATTCCCTATTCTCCTTTCAATTACATAAAAAAGGTTTGTAATCTTTATAGGAGAGTCTCTTTAGTAATAGGTATTGCCAACTATTTGAAAGTGAGGTTTCAGAGCTTAAAGCCTTGTTTCTTTATTATTGTTCAAAAAATAAAGAGGAAAACAAAAAGGAAAGAAAAAGGAAAAAAGGAAAAGAATAACATATAGCAGCAACAATAAGTGTGGAGTAGTTAGTTATATCCATTTACATGTCTAAAAAATTATTTTGTGTCCCTTTTCATACTTAGTATCCTACGAGTGCTTGTGATGAGCCCTCAAATCCTTTTGACATACCTTAAACCTTAGCCCCATTACAACCCTTAGCAAAGTCCTTTTGATCTATTTCTGCATGTAATCACTGTGGAGAAGAATTGGTGTATTACAAGCCTATGGTAGTGTACTTTCCTATAGGAAGTCGAGAGCAAAACACTAACCTTAAACACTTAAGTGAAATGAGTGAATTCCATGAGGAAGATCCATTTTGAGTTTATGCTTGCCTTTGATCAATAGTGTTATAACTTGAGTTTGATTATGTATGCCGATAAAAACTAGTCATGATGTATGTAACAACTGGACATTCGAGTGGCCGAAGTTTGAAAAATTGCATGCTCTTAATCGTTGTGATGATGAATTAATAGAATGGATTGGTTGTGTTTGATTTTTCTTGAGGACAAGCAAAGGTTTAAGTGTGGGGAAGTTGATAAAGGCATTTTTAGGTTATGTTTCTAGTGTGTTTTCATGTGTTTTAAGTGCTTCTTTGTGTGTTTTAGTTCTAGTTTATTTGATCTTTAGCATCTTTTGCATCTTTTCTTGATCTTTGAAGTGTTTAGTTGATTCTTTACATTATCTAGTGTTTAAGGGTAGTTTTGGAGCCTATTTGTAGGATGAATAATACACCTTACTAATGAACTATGCAGGTATCAAATTAGCAACTGTGGATATGGTACAGGTGATTTAATGGCACCACTAGACACACTTAAAGAGTTTAGATGACAATGAAATCTGGTGGAGAAAAAAGACAATGTATGAGGAGCTTGCAGTTCAAATTTCAAGTCAATCGGTGGTCCAGAGAAGAAGTTATGGCTAAAAGAAAGAAGATTGTAGAAAGATCTCAGACAGCAGTGCACGATCGCGCTTGTGCAAGATCGTGCAACCACAAGATGATCATCTCTCTGTCACCTTGACAGGCAGAACTTGTCAAGATCAAGTTAAACACGGAATTTTAAGTGGCTTGACCCTCCCCTTAATGACAGACGGGACTTGTCAAGATTAGGTTAAACATGGGATTTTAAGTGACTTGACCCTCCCCTTGACATATATAAAGGGCTCTAAACCCTAGGAGCCTCCATCCATCAGATCACACACCAAAAATAGGGAAAAATGACTTTTAGAGGCTAGCCAAAGAAAGGAAACATAAAATCTACCTTGGAAAATTGGTGACAACACCAAGACCCAAAGTTTTTCCAGCTTTTTGAAGTAGAGAGAAGGAGTTCTTGACTTTACCCAGCTTTTATTCTTTTCTCTTTATGAATTTTAGTGTAAAAAACATGGATTCTTTTGGATTGTTTATGATTATAAGTAGATAAATACTTTGTAGGAGTTGTTCTTCAACATTTGTGGAACTCTTGTTGTTTTGGATGCAATGAAAGATGTTTTGTGATATTTATTGTGCTTATACCATACAATAGACCGAGAGGGTGAGTGTTGGTATTTGAGTTGGGTAGTGTAGCAACTGTTAGCTCCCAATGGACCTAATAAATATTCAAGTTTTTCCAAATAGTTGAAGAGAGATCTTAGCTATTTACTTAAAATCACCTATAGGAGTGCTTAAAATCTTGTTGAAGGATTAGGAGAAGTTGGTAAGTCTAGAGATAGTATAACTATTTCTAATCCATTCAATTAGGGTCAGCTAATTACGTCTTGAAAGAGGGTAATTGAACATTAGAAAATCTTGGCTCAAGCATAATTGGATCAAGAACACAAGAGGAAAGCAAAATAGGGATACAAAAACTCCTAATTTTAAACCTTAGCCATCAAATTACTGCACTTTGCCTTATTTGGTTGTTCATTGCTAGTTTAATTAATTTTCATTTAATTTCCAATTTTTAATCCTTTGAAATCATTTTATTAAAAAAAGCTTATCCTAAATTAAGTGATGTCCAACATCAATCTCTGTGGGATGATATCTGTTTTTAATTACAAGTCACGACCCGTATACTTATGGTTTTTGACGTAAAACTAATAGTTTGGTTTGCGAATGAATGCTAATCACTTTAAAACATTAGGAATGAGCACTTAAGATACAAGGGAACTATGAGGGAACCATGGATCCTTGTTATGGACTTCAATAGTACTTTATTATCTTCAAAATCTGAGGGGGAAAGGTGTTTTAGGAAACGTTGTATTGAAATAAGATCTTATATGCTAAATCTTGAGGGTACAAACCTAAAATCAGTTGGTAGATTATTTACCTGGAGCGATAATCAGGAGGTAACTTGATTTATAAGGAAAATACTAGATAGAGGGATGGTGAAATATGAACAGATTCAGATATTTCAAAATAGTAGTGCTTATTTCATCGTCACATTCACACTATATTTAAATCACACTTTAATATGGATCCATAATCATTTAGGGAACTTTGAAAGGTCTTCACCTTTTAAGTTCTTCAATTTTCTCTATGGTGATCAAGAATTTTAGGAGGCCATTGATAAGGAATTGAGGTTAAATTTCAAGGCTATGCTTCCTTTAAGTTTTACAAGAAACATATGAGAATTAAATAGGGCAAAATGTTACAAAAAATGAAATTAATAATGTAATGTTAGAACGAGATTTGTGATTGTTCTACAAACATTTATTTGAAACTTAAAGAAAAACAAGCTTTATATGAATATAAAACGGCCTTAAAAGCTCATTTTTCTCTAATAATGCAGGGTGTTATGGTTTAAGGAAGGTGATTGGAACACTAAATTTTTTCATATATCTCTCCTTAAAAGAAAAACAAAATAGAACCTCCAATCTAAGAAATGAAAAGGGAATGGTTTTCACTTAGCATAAAGAGCCTTTTTGTAACATCCCGTTCCTATATTAAGAGTTAGAACCCAAAAATACGGTACATGTGGGATCAATGAGAGATTAAAAAAATTGCATTTTCATTCTCATGCATATTATTAGCATACAAGCACGTGAATTTGAATTTTTGCACATATTAAAATGATTGTACATGCATTCATTGACACTTCAGGTATAATTGACTTATATATGTGAAAGGTTATTTTGTTGAGAATTGTGGTTTATGGGTACTGAAAATTTTAATTGGAAAGTGTGTTTAGTGATTTTGAATTTTTGGTGAATTTTAGAAATAAATTTTAAAAATGTTGAATATTATTAGACTAGGGAAAAAATGCCACTTGGCGAGTGAATTGATGGAAGGAAATAGAAATAAGAAACAAATGATATTGGAGAATTGTTAAAGATGATTTTAGAAATTATTGAAGAAATTTGTGGAGATGATTTTAGAATTTGTGAGAAGATGTTATTGAAAATTTTGCTGATAATTGGAATAAAAAGATGGGAGTTATGGTACTAGTTCAATAAGAACTAGTTAGTTGGGAAACTAGTTAAAGCTTTAGAAATTGGACAAGTGTCCAAGTCTTAAGCCACGGTTCTTTTTATTTGAAAGACCAAGACACTGTTGTTCTTGTCTTAAAATATCTTCTCCGTGACTTTCCTCATCTTCTGGAAGCTTTATTTTATTCAAAAATCTCTCACCCTCACAACACTAATCTTACTCTCACTTTTCACTTGCTACCTCATTTTTGTTATCTTCTTCACTATAACTGAAATATCTAACCCTGCAACTCTCGACTAATGATGATCAGGTGTTATAGGAAAGCTAGGGCTCATATGATTTTTGAAGAGTTGGAGTGTTAAACAAGTAAGCATTTTTTATGGGTTTTCTTGTTATATGAGATGAAACATGCATCAAATTAGCTCACTGTTAAATGGTTATAAAATAGTAATATACATATTTGTTGAAAAATGAGTGAGGAATTTTTTGGTTATTCCATATGTGTTGTGTTGCCATATTTGATGATCAATATGTCATATGATAATGTTAAAATGATATTTGAGTGTGATAGATTGATGAAAGTAAGAATGAAAAGCGTGTAGAAATTTTAGGAGATATGAAAGATGTATGCTTTGTTTTTGTTACTGTTGATATACGTGTATGTTGGTCTTCACTGTTGTTCACGCAAATTTCTTGGTGTTTTTATAAATGAACTCTAATGAGTTTAGAGATAAGAAATAGATGTAAGATGGTGTTTGGATATGAGTAATGAATGATTAAACTGAAAGTTGAGAAGAAAGTGAAGAAAATGATTAAAAATGGAATTGCAGAAAAATGAAGGAAAAACACAGAACATGCTTGAATGAGATTCAATTTTTTATGCTTGTGTTGATTCATGGTTTTTGATCTATTTTTGAATGTTTGGAGCTGAAATGGGAGTAAAAAATGAAGTGAAATTAAGGGAAAATATAGATTAGGAAGGGTGGGTTTAGAAAAAGAATGAAAGAAGAAGAAGAAGAAAATTGAGGTTTCGGAAGAAGGAAGAAGGAAGAAAAGCATTTATAAGAACTGGGAAAAAGCACGATCTTGCTTCTGCATGATCGTGACTTTTCTGAAAAGTTTAAGAGTCACGATTGTGCTCCTGCACGATCATGACATTTGAAATGCGTTAGAAACTCACGATTGTGCTCCTGCACAATCGTGACTTCTATGGCTGGAGACAGTTCAAACATCCTTTGATCTTTTGGCCATATCTTCTTTTCTCGACCTCCAAATGACATAGGATTTGAACCAATAGATTTGAAACACGTTTTTCTACATCTTCATAAAAAATCATAACCATTTGAAATCATTTAGAAGAGATTGAGTAATAAAACTGGGACAAAAATTGGTTCTAGAGATTGGGTGTGCACGGCCTTGCGTTAAAGATGCACGGCCGTGACTTGTTTGTTGGTGTGCACGGGCGTACGTTATGGTTGCACGCCTATGACTTGGTTACTTTGGAATGCACAGCCATGCACTAATGTTGCATGGTCGTGACTTAATTTTAGTTGGGTTAAACAACTCAAAAGTGCATGATCGTGCTTTTTGCACCCCGAACATCCTTATTTCTTTTGCCTATAACTTCTTCTATAGTTATCCAAATGAAATTATTTTTTATTTGGAGTAAACTAGAGATATAGACTACAAATTTTTTGAAGAAAGTGAATTTTAATTCTGTCTCTAGAATTCCATATTTGAATTAAAGTTGGGTACAGGATACTGTTTTAGTATAAGAACAGTCCGAAACTGTTTAGAGTATAACTTTCATATTACTAAACCAAATTGAATTATATTGGTGTCATTAGAAACTTAAAAGATAGGAGAGAAATTATTTAGAAGAGAGTATTGTCAAATTACTTCATTCTCATTGTCTAATTGGTTATGGAAAATAGACCCGAAGGTCTAGAATTTTGGAGAATTTATAAGAAAGAATGAGAGTTTGGATCTTGTACGATTATATAATGTTAGAATAACATTAGTGAATGAATTGTTGGTATTAAAGCATCAAAAATATGTGTGTAATGGAAATAAAGATATTCATATGATAGTAGTTGTGACTCAAAGGAGAGGAGTAATGGGTATCAAGTTAAAGTGAATGAGAAATTGTTATTATGAGAGCTACATAATGCAAGAAAATAAATGATGAGTGATTGAATTATGAAATGAAAATGAGAATAAGATGTGAAATTGGATAATAGACCAGGATTGTCATTACATTATACATTACACACTTACATATGTATAAAACTGAATATTATGTGATTGTGCAATTATTAATATGTGTGTAACATGCGTATTGCATAATTGTGATGAGCAGGTTAAACGTTCGCATTTAGACATTTCCAAATTCTAGAAGCTAATGCTAATCTGGAGCGTACCGTGAGTCGACCTAGATGGTCTTACTTTAAGTGTTTGTTCTGATTTCAATTTCTACCTTGAATGACTACGGTTATGATTATTATGCAATGTGAATATAATTGATATGAACGCGATTTGCTTATGTTGATGCCGATCAATGAAGGTCCGAGACTTGATGCATAAATGTGATAATGAAGTGTTACTTGTATATGAATGAGAAGAAATAAATGTATTCTCAACTTAATTGATGAATGTTGGACCAATGTCCGATGATGAATGTGAAAGAAATTGTGAATCTGAAATCATATGAATGATTGAAAATATGTGAATGTGATGCATTCCATTACATTAATGTATAAAAGATAAAGGCAGTTGTGACCGGAGTCGCCACCGAAAAAGAGCTTAAAGCTCAGAAAGTGAAAAAGGGCCTCGGGCTTAGTTATGAATATACCTGGTATACACTAAGGGATATGGGACATTATCTAATGCAGCTCAGTATCCACTAAGGGATATGAGCTAGTAAATAGGCACTCGGTCACAACAAAATAACAAATTAAAAGTGGGTCTCATATGCACTGGATATGCCTCATATGAATGATTATAATGGTTTGAATGATTTCGGAATGTGATATGTGTTGAATGTAAAATGTGAAATGACTGATCAAGTTTATGTGATTCAATATGATTATTAATGAAATGATGTGAATTATGTGAATATATGAATTATATGTGTTATGTGATTGAGCGAGCCATCGAGGATGGTCACTCACTGGGTTTACAAAACTCACCAAAATTTGTAATATTTTTCAGGTTCAGAAGAGTTATCTCGTTAGGCTAACGGGAGTATAGACATCGCACTCGAGTAAGAGATAGAGGTCGGGATCAGTTTGTGTCTGCATTTTTTTCTTATTTTTGTATCAAATTGTGTATTCCGCAATTTTTGTACAATGTGTATTTGAATATTTCGGCATGTAATAACTTTTGAAATTGGAAATGTTTTGTAAATGAGGCTGATCAAAGTGTAATAACAATTGTGATTTTGGTGTTATGTAATAAACGTATGGGCCAAATTTTGATTATTAATTTTCGCCTACGTTTGTGATATTTTTTGAAAAAAAAATTGTACTGAGTTTTGAGTGTTTGACTGTTCTAGCATGCCACCCTTGCGGGATATGTACTCATACATCAGTCAGGATGTCGAGTACTTGTCTTGCGAGAATGGGGTGCTACACTTTTACTTATGGAAAAGATTAATTTCAAGGTGTATTGGGATCCACAAGTCCTTGAATCTCTTCTCCTTCATCAATCAACTCAATTTTTCTTAGAGCTTTAACAAGCAAAAATCAGAATTTCTTTCAAAGCCTTTCTCAAAAGATGATATTCTCCCTGAACCCCAACAAAGCCCCAAGACTAGATGGATTCAATGATTATTTTTTCCAAAAGTCTTTAGATTCCATTAATACTCATGTATATAAAGATGTACTAGAGTTCTTCTCTAGTTAAATAATGCTTTCAACTTAAAACAAAACTTGTTTATGTCTAGTTCCTAAGACTTCTATCCATGCTTCCTTAAAGGAATTCATACCAATATCTTGTTATAACACATTTTACAAGATAGTTTCTAAGCTACTAATAGATAAAATCAGACATATTTTTCTCTCCTTTTTTAGTCAATCACAAGCTACATTTATTAAAGGTAGGAGCATAGGAGATTGTATTATGCTTACCCAATAATTGTTCAAAAACTATTATTTTTAGAGTTCTAAAGCCAATTATGCTTTCAAAATTGAAATAAGAAAGCATTTAACATGGTGGATTAGGCTTTTTTACTTCATTCTTTGAAGGCATTTAGCTTTCCTACTACTTTCATCTCCTTGATAAGCCAATGTTTAACTATAACTTCATATGATATCCTTATCAATAGTGAAGTCTCTCATATATTGAGGGGTTTAAAAGGCATAAGATAAAGTGATACACTTTCGCCTTACTTCTTTACCACTTGTATTGAAGTTTTATCCTGAATCATTCTAAAAAATTTAAGTGTGGAGCATAAGTTCAAGTTTTATAAAAAAAATGTTAAAAGTTGGCAATTGCCTATTTAGCTTATGTTGATGACTTGATATGATTTTATGGTGTCAATTTCCTTATGTCACTTAGCTCTTAAAATCATTGCATAAATTTAGTGTCATCTCAAGACTGACCATCAATGAAGAAAGGGTTACTTAATAGTCTCAATCAAATCTTTTTACGTAGCCTACGATCTTGCTTCACTCTCTAGCCTTTCTCTTGAGTCTCTATCTTTTTCTTATTTGGGGATAACTATCTCATCAAAGATAATCACTTTTATAGATTTCCAAGCGTTGTTTGATGTGATAAGAAGAATAATTAGAGATTGGACCATTAAATGCTTTATTCTAGTAAAATCAACTATATGCTCATTAACTTATATGTTTTCTAGTTAGCTCCTATAGTCTTTCCTAAGAATTTATGTAAGGAAATTAAACAAATAATTATAAGTTTTATTTAGACTAATAATGAGCTCTTTAAACCTTTTGCAAGGGTAAGGTGAAAATATATTTACTTACGTAAGTTTAAAGGGGGATTAGGCATCGAATTTGTCATCTCAGTAAACAGGCTAATGATGACTAAAAGGCTTTGGAGAATTTTCAATAGTGAAGAATACTTATCAGTTAAATGACTGCATGAACATTTCTTGAGGAATGCTAACATATGAATAATTAAACCTAAAGTATATGCATCATGGAGCTATTTAAATTCTAAAACAAAAGGAAACCATTCAGTTATAGATTCAATAAAATCTGGGAAATGGAAATAAAACTTGGTTATAGATAGAATTAGAGTGTTAAAGGTCCTCTGAACTTACTCCCCAACTGTGATAATATTATAATGTTCTTACTTGCTAAAGCTGAAGTGACTTGCTTGATTAATGGTAGATATTGACATGCATATAATAGGAGTTCAAGATTTTTTCAGAGTTGTTTTCCACCTTACTCCCCTATTCCTTTATAAGGATAAAGCAATATGGCTAAAGCATCCTTCAGCTAACTTCATGACAGTAGCGTGTCGTAACGCTATGCAAAATAAACTAGACCTACTACTATAACAGTGGTGAGTCTAGGTCGATCATACATAAAGTGTGTGTAAAGCCTTTGAAATGATTAATCGTTTTTTAGGTTTTGAGGGGGGGTTTGGTTGGTTTATCGAACAAGAAAATAAAAAGAAACTAAACTAACAAAAACAAATTAAACAAAACATCTAAAAATGATGAAAGAGATTAATTTGTTGGGAGTCCAATTCTTTGGTTCATTCTCGACCCACGCCTAATTAAACATATTTTGTTGAATTGTTGTTCTTTTACCTCTCCTTGAACTATTGATTGTACATTAAAAACAAGCTCTATTAATCCCAATTTTTCCTTAGATCATAGTTAATTAAAGCAAGCTCTTTAATTAACCCTAACTATCAGAAAACTTAGAACAAGCTCTCTAAGTTCATCCGGACAACCGCATTATAAGTGAGAAAAATGGACCAATCTAAGCAATAACCACATACGCTCGGGTCAATTAACCTAGTTTATATTATCCCTAATGATTACGAACCATTAGTCGCTACAAATAAATCTCAAATATAATAATTATGGATTATATTGAAATTCTAGCTATAGTTTCATACACAAACAATCAAACGATAACTAGAATACGATCATTCATACACAAAACCCAAATCCATACATATAGGATAACACATTCAATTCCTAAAGAGAGAAAGAAACAACAAATACAAAGAAGGAATGCTTAACCGGGTCATCAGTATCGATGTCACCTCCAAACCGGCATTAGGAAGCTAACTCTCCACACTTTCTTCCCTTTTCAAACTACCTGCTGTTACTTTCATCCAGTTTAAACCAAGTTTTACCTTTTTAAGTAAATCACTCCTTGGTTCAAATTTCTCAATTAGTTTAAGTCTTAAAAGCATAGTGATATTGGTAAAATGTCACTCATCCTTAACCCCATCTCTGGTAGTTGTTCCTGAGGCCCATCTAGAGCAAGATGACTTCCCTCCTTTTCCTACTTCACATACGGTTACCCTCTCTTCCTAAAAGGTGGAAAAATAGACTTGGAGTATAGTTGTAAGAGATCTAGATAGCTTTGATAAACTATACTTCATTTCTATAAATAAAAAGGTCCAATTTCTCCTCTATATGAGGTGATGCAAAATGGAGTGACCAAATGGAGAGCTTCCTTGGTAGACCACTTCTGGGACTAGACAATGGCCTTTCCAAGGGTTCAATACTGGGCTAATCTGAACTAGAAGAAATGGGGACCGCTAATCACTTTCTAACTGAGTATGATCTATTTATTCTTTAATTTTCTTCTGAAGAAATGGCACAAAAGATCATAGATATAGAGCCTAAGTATATTCCAGGTAAGCCTATTTTTTAAGAAAATAGGTTATTGACTTTAAAATAGATAAATCAAAACTTAAAACCATTCCCATATGGGATAATTTCCATTATATTCCTCTAGAGTACTAGTCCTCAAAGTGTTTGAGCTACTTAGCTAGTTACCTGGGTACTCCTCTAGTAATGGATGAAAATATTGCCAATATTAAAAGGGTTCGATATGCAAGGGTATGTATAGAAATTGATACTAAGAAGGTGATGCCTAAAAATGTCCCTATAATGAAGTTTAATGGTAATGGAGACCTAGTAAATGATAGGGTTAAATTGTCATATCCATGGAGACCATACTTGAAAGGGACTATCAAATTCTAGATCCCTAAGAGGAATGGAACAAAATTACCAAGAACATATAGGAAGGATAATCAAGAAAATAGTAAGGAATCCCCTACAAGCATTCCAGGTAACAATGAGCAAATTAAAGCAGGATCGAACCAGTCCCTCATTTCAACTACAGGTAATAAGGAGTAATTACCAATAGTGGAAGTTCAGTCCTTCAACTTACCAAGAGAGGGAAAGCAATTATCTCCTACAGAGAGGGAGGAATCTAAAAGAAAGGAAGCAATTGCTAACACACAACCAAATTGCAATAAGAAATAATTGGAGAAAATTACAAATGCCAAAATTGAAGTGGATCCTATGACAAGGAATTAGAATGAAGAATGGTTAGATCTAGGTTCAAGTAATCACAAATCAAGGAGAAGGACCAAGTCCAGAAACTCTTGATGGTCTGCACTATATAAAATGTTCATGGACTTAATTTTCCAAATAAACAGCTAGCGTTAGGATTACCTTATAGCTAGATAACCTTTTTTTTGTCTTGTGGAGACCAAAATAAAGGAAAAATCTTTTCTAAGAGGTTTGAAATTTCTCCAAGTATATTGGACTACCTTAAGCAATCACTTTAAACACCCTAATGAGAGATTGATAGTTTCTTTTGATCCTGTTCACTTACACTTATCTAACTAGTTTTGTACATATTAGCTTATCCATTGTGGGATGACCCTTAAAGCTAGTAATATGTTGGACCCCGTTTCCGAGGCCCAACATTCGGACCCACACAAGCATAGAAGACCCAACCCGACCACAAAAGGGGAAAAACCTCCAATTGAAAATTTAAATCAAAATAAGAATTGCCTCGATCCAATCTCCGGATATTGCAAAAATTAATAAAGTATATTCGGACTCTGGCCACCGACCGCCATACTAT
>JAOTBA010000204.1:29101588-29114467 GCA_025629845.1 Erythroxylum squamatum | reverse complement strand
AATATTTTCTTATAAAATATTCAAACTACATATATTGATAATCCAAAAGTAATATTTTACATATCAATAGATATTTGCTAAACAAAACTTTGAAATTTCATCAAAATAAAAATCAAAATAAATACATGTGTAAATATAATGAAAATCTTGTTCCAAAATATTAATCAAAACTCTTAACCTATTCAAAATTTAAGAACAAAGTTCTTGTCAATGTATAATCATTGTCATCGTCGCCTTCCTCATTTTCACTTACTGAATTTATCTTATCATCATTCATAAAAGTATCTCCATCACAATCAGTTTCATCATCTTCTCCACCACTTATAGTATCACTATTTATCAGATTTCCTTCAACAATTGTAGTATCTAAATCAGATCTATTCAAAGATATCATATCAATATCATCCTCTAAAGTATATTTATAAAGTGTAAAGCCAAAATTTTCATTTTCTTGGTATGACTCATCTCCTATATCATCATTAGGAAGATCACACAAATTATGAGGATATAACTTTTGATGATCCAATTACCGCAATAATTTATAAAACTTAGTAGGTTCCTTAGCCATTTGAGCATGAGGATATATCCCTCACAAATGCATCATTAGTCATTTGAGCATCAAATTAGTCAACATACAAATTTATTGAATTATTATCTATTATTTATTTCAAAATAGTAATTATAAATTTCTTTTTTTTATTTGGAAGTGATTGCATAAATCCTAAAAAATTATTTTTCTTTATTAAATAGTACTAGTTACATTTCCATTACATAATTCTTTAAGGCTCCGTTTGGTTGGCAGGAAAGTAAAGTAAATTTAGAATCTGATTCCTCGAAAAATAAATCTATGGAAAGTAATGTTTGGATTCTTATAATAATTATAATAAGAAAGTTAGGTGGATTCTTATTATAGTGTTTGGTATGCAACAGTATTTCATGGAATATAATTTAATTTTGACTTGTATTTTCAATTATATCCCTACAAACTGAATAAAATTTGAAATCGTTAAATAATGTTAATTTGGAATACAAGTTATATTATTAAATGTTTATTTTTTTCATTTATGATATTCTTATCATATAATACTGTAATATCATAAATATAGTATTGAAAAATACTAAAAAAACCTCAACCGAGTATAAAGATAAATCTTAAAAACTAATTACTCTTTAAATCTGTCTTAGATATTCTTCTTTGTTAGCATCCTGAAGAGTGAAAAAATAATTCATATGATTTGTACTATTTACAAGTTTTATTCTGGCTCTAATACGTTCAGCTTGTGTTAAGAATTCAATTTGCTAAGTTCTTCATCTAATTTATGCCTATTCTCAGATTCCTTCTGATTCGACCCTGCAATAGATTCTGCAACTTTAGCCATTTACTTGTTAGATTTCTCCAAACCTTCAGTAATCTTTTCAGTGATACGTTCCAAACATGAAACTAAACTATTAGCACTCCTCTTCCTTTTGCGATGTGTTTTCTTTGAACTTTATTCACCTTGAGAATTACCCCTGATTGGTTGATTTCTTTGAGGCTCAGCATACTCCTTTTAATTAGATTCTTCATTCTCTTCATCCAAGTTCTCTTATCTGTTTATATTTTCTAGCATATCTGCCGGTGCTTTAGCATTTTTTCCTGTAGTCTTGTCCCCAAATAATAGCTAGTTTATCATAGTAGGGAAATGTTCTATTCCTCATAAATAAATTATCCGGATGATTCTACAACAATCACAGTATCAATTATTATAAAAATATTAATAAAACATTAATACAAAAAATAGTGCTAAAAAATTATAACATCAATCATTATATAAATCATGTCATTTAAAAAAAACTAAATAATCTAATTTGTAATAACCTTTAGATATGCACTCCACACGTCAACGTCTGCAGTAACACATTTTTTTTCATCATCCCAACCAAAACCACTTGTCTCTCCACTATTTCTCGCATCATAAATAGCATGATATTGTTTTTTCAGTAATTTACAACGAGATTCAATATGTGGTTTTTCTTTTAAACCATGCCCTGGTAATTTTTGATCTAATATCCTCTCCAGTTCTTTTTGATATCCTTTCCTTAATCCACTGCCATTTTCACCATCAAATTTTCCACTTTCTTTCAGTTCAAGCATGGTCTCCACTAACTTTTCATCCTCAACAGTAGTCCAAACATGGTTACTACCTTTGCCTCTGCGAGATCCAATATTACGTTCCATACCTGAAAAAAGTAAATTGATTTTGATATAATCAATGTTAAATGCAATAAAAATTATATGCATTTAATTCATAAAATAATTATATATAAGACAATAACTTATATAAATATTAAGTAACATTAAGGAAACATTAATTAACATTAAGAAAATGTAAAATAATCCAACTGATTTAAATAATGCATGTCTTTAACAAAAATATTAAACTACCTAAAGCTACTAAGAATAAAGACCGTAAAAAAAATGAAAGCCTATATTTTTATCCATTATTTCTATTTTGCCTCCATTCATCAAACATTTGATTAGCTAAAGTTTGTCTCCAATTTGTCCATTCCTCAGATGGTTCGACTGAAGTAATCGGCTGTCCGTCTAACTCAACTCTTCCTTCATTTTCTTCTTCCTCCTCTTCTGCATCTAAATCAGCTTCTGCTGGATCAATAGGCATATTTCTTCTTATATGATTGTGAAGAAGACAACAAGCCGTTATAATCTTACTTTGCATTTGATAGGATACCAATTTGAGTTCCTAATGATATGCCAACGAACTTTCAACAACCCAAAACATCTTTCAATAACATTTCTAGCTGAAGAATGTTTCATATTAAACAATTCTTCGGGGGTATTTGGTTGATATCCTGGAGTCCAATCATTGAGGTGATATCTTTGACCTTGAAATGGTGCAAGAAATCCTTTGCCGTTTGTATATCCCGCATCCACTAGATAGTAATAACCTAAAATATTGAGAATATATTAAAATAAATAAGAAAGTGTTAAGTAATATATATATATATATATTTCACTTTTATTTTTAACTTACCATCCCTGATTGGTAGTCCATTTCTTCTACTTAATGCATCTCGGAGCACTCTCGCGTCTGCAACTGAACCTTCCCACCCAGGTAGGACATAAATAAATTGCATGTCTTGTGAGCATACTCCTAGAACATTTGTAGCTAGGTCACCTTTTCTATTTCGATACCTAGGCTTATCAGCTTCAGGTACCCTCACTTCTATATAAGTACCATCTAGAGCTCCTAAACAATTCTACAAAATCAAATTCGATGAATACTTATATCATATAATTAAGAAACAAATATATCAATTGATATATTAAATATTAAATATTTTCCTTAAACCATTTCCATTTCTCATCTGTGGAATTCCAAGGTACAGGTTCAAGCACTTTAAGCAATTCTTCTTGAAGTCTAAGAACTAAATTTAATACTTGATTAAAATGCCTACTAACTGTTTCTCTTAAGCATAAGAAGTCAGTTTTTATCGTACGATTTTTCTCGTGATGTCCAAAAATGTACAGAAACATTGCTATTTGTCCATCTATAGTTGTGTTCCTTTTATATGTTAATCTACCAATAGTTCTAAGCATATTTACTAATCTTCTAAATTTGAATCTAATCCATATGCAACTCCGAACGACATATTGAATCAATAGTATATATCAACCTATGAAGGTATCGGGATCGATCGTATTCATTAACAGAGTATGGAGCTTTCAAACAATATTTTCCATGATGCAACACTACGACCGAAAGGATATGTAATATGACTCTTAACATGTCTAATCGTTTCTTTTGCATATCTATTAATAAATAAAATAATTTCTGCTTTGCAGTCAAATCCATTCTAGCCATTCTTTATCACCTATCAATTAATCAACAAATTGTAAAATAAAAAATTAAACTTTATTGAATATAATAAGAAGACACTACATATAGGATACTAAAAATACACATGAAGATCAAAATCTGCAACATAATAAATTAATTATACTCGAGCAGACTGAACCATCAAAATTAAAAAGGCGTTGGCTTCTTTACACTATTGTCATATATCACTAAGATCATCTGAAGGTCTTTGCTTTCTCAACAAACTGATACTATAAAACCCAGACTCCAAATTGGCCTAAATGAGCATATGCACACATACAGAGCTTTAGCTTTTCTGACATCGTTGCATTAAGAAAGAATGCTCAAAGGAGCAGACTTTTTAACCAGAGAGAGATGCTAAACTGAATATCAATTTATAAAACTGGAAAATTATCCTAAAAAAAAATAAATTTTAAATATACTAAGCACTTAGCAGCGTAAATTTCTCTTTAACAAGGTCAAAATTTTAGTTAAACAAAAAAAATGTAAAAAATCTGCAGATGCATAAGAAAGGCAGAGACTTTTTGTTATAATACCAAATAACAAAATGTGGCAGAGAAGATGACCAAATGACTAACGACAAAGAGCTCTTCCTTCATTGGTTTTCCTTCTTTTTTCTTTTTTTTTAACTAATATCTCTTCTCTATAAGCTTGTAGCCGTGTCCAAAGAAAACTAGCAGGCACGATTTGGTAAAAGAATCCAAGACCACAGATCAGAATACCCAGAAACCTCAAAATCACAAACCATACAAAATCAAAACTTTTTGTTTATCAAAAATGGCCTTTGCTCAACAAAGCTCCGATTTGGACGAGTTATGAAACGACCATGTAGAGAAGAATTGGATGGGACCCAGGAATTGAATTGAAGGGCAAGAGGATCTGTAAAGAATTGAGCAAACGATGAACACCAAAAGGCTAAGAGTTGAAGCTTGAGGAGTAAGGATGGAAGTGGTTGGGAAAAGCCAAAAACTATGCTGAGTAAAGCCAATCTAAGGCATTCGGAGTACAAAAACACAATTTAGTTTAAAGTGATACTGATTGAAAACAAAAATAACAAGAACAATAACATAATTGCTTTCATAAATCAAACAAAAACTACACAAAAGTTAAGTAAGAAGGAAAATATAAACCTGAAGATTGTCGACTGAAACTTCTGAGCAAAAAAATCCAAAATCCTACTAACGACAGAACAATAAGAATAGTTGAAGAGGAGGTAGAGTTTTATAAAGAGTTGTCGTAGAGTTGAGAGAGAAGGAAGGGTTGAATTGGCTAGTATAATTTTTAGATTAAATTTCCGAGGAAAGCAATCTAAGTACCAAGGGGGTTCTGAGATTTAGAATCCAATTAAAGTGCTACTACTTTCCCTAGATTGAGAAAGTTTTTACTTTCCTAACTACTCAAAAAAATGATCCAAAGGTGATAATATAAATTTTAGGAAAAAGATTACTTTCCTAAGTAAGAATCCATGCTAACCAAACAAGGCCTAAGTTTATCATTTTCATGAAGAATTAGAATTTAGGTAAAGAAAGAGGGAAACTGAAAAGGTTGCTTTATGTTAAGCTACAATTCCTTCCTTAATAATGCTTAGTTTCCAATATTTTCGGCAAAGATTGCTATTCCGTTGGGGCCTAGGGGGTTAGAGAAAGTGAATCTCCAACTTTTTTTTAAAAAAGTTAAATAATTGTAATAAATAAATAAAAGAGTTCTTATAAGGAGCAATATCAAGTTATTACACGAAGCATCAAGGTTTGGACACTTAGAAACGACATCGTCCACTAACAAACAGAGTAGTAACACACACACACAATCATTTGACAGAAAAGGAAAGTCTCGAAGGTCTTCTGTTCTTTTCACACCCAACACTATCAAATTAGGGTTAGGGGGTTGTCGGTTTTAACAAGTATGGGGGAGGTTATCTTATGGAGAAGTACACGTAGATAATATCATCGGCTTCTTCAGGCGGAGATCTGGGCATATCTTTCAGCGACAATTATTTTTAAAGGAAGAGATTTAAGTTTATACCTTACAACTAATCAATCAATTTTAGCTTTTTGTCACTTTGTTAATTGAAGGTAATATTTAAAATTGTTATAGATTGATAAAATAATAAAATTATCACACATTATGTTTATTTTTATGAAAAATAATTAATCTCATAAATTAAAATATAGAGATACTTAAACAAACATGTAAGTGCTTATTAGAGAATAGATTTACTAAACTGACCTAATTATAAAGATTTCAAGTAGAATATTACTTATGTATATGTGGATTTCTTGTTATGATGGTTGCATAATCAATCCTTTAGTTGAGATTAACAAAATATCTCATATGTGAATTACTATATTTTAATATTACTTATGACTTATTCTATTTATGTTAGCTCAGTCGATAGTACTTAGATATAATACGAACCATATGGAGATAGTTAAGTAAGTCAATAAAAAATTCATTAGTTTAAAGTAATTAGAGAGAATATTTCACTATTCTTGATTAGTAATATTTTAAGTTAGAGTCAATTAATATTTGAAAACATGTTTTCAAATATCAATTATAAATCAACTACTAATCAACGATAATGAATATGATTAGATTTAAAGAATAGACGCTAAATAGATTTGAAGAATAGACACTAAATTCATATTATGTGTTTGGTTAGAACATTAAATGAAGAAAAGATTAAATTATACATCATAACCATGTATGAATAAGTTGGGTTAAACCATTTTGACGTTAATAATATTTAGGTGGTCATGACATGTTTTTAGGCGTTAATCTTGATTTATAATTACAAATTATTTAATTAGAGAATTAAAGATAAATTAACAAAAATTTTATTTTATCTAATTTTAATAATGAATTAGAATTATAATTCATAATCACTGTCAATATATTATAAACCTAATCGGTCACATATAAAAGAGCAATTAAAAAGAGAAAATTTAATTTAAATTAAGTTAGACTTAATTGTGAAGCTTGAGAAACTTAATGGATCAACTATGACTTTAATTATAATTAGGATATTTAATTTTAATAAAAAATAAACTCTTTTGTTTTTTGTTTTTATAAATAGGGGAAGGGCATAAGTGAACTAGCACTCTTGCCTTTTCCTCTCAAATGTTAGCGTTCTTTTTCTTTGTTTTGTGGATAACATTAGAGGTTGAACACATGGACAACTTGTAGTTAACAATTTGAGAAGAAAATTTTATGCAAGAATTTGAATCAGGGTTATTTTGGCCCTTTTATTTTTTATTTATGATTCGCATTTTTCCAAGTTATTCTATTGAAGAGATTTGATTGAATTTTTTTAAAAAAATATTTTTTACTGCATTTATGATTTGATCATAATTAGTTTTCTAATGGAGGTATCATATCCTTATTTAATTATTTAACTTGATTAAATTTGCTTAATTGTTACTGATTTGATAAATTTAAGACTTAAAATTTGTTGACGTAAAAGTTATATGATATATGAATTTGATTGTGATTTTTAATTTAAAGAAAATAAAACTTAAGAAATAAAATAAATAGGCAATAAGATTGAACAGAGAATTTAGAAATTACTTAGAAAACTATCGATTTCAAGACCTAGTGTCTAAGTTTCGAATCTTCCTAAAAACCCTAATTGATTGATCTCTTATTATGTAGTTGCTTTATTAATTTATTAGACCGTGAAAATTCTTATGGTATGCTAATAGCTCTCTCGAGTCTAATAACAACTAATCCTATAGTTTGCAATCAAATTACTTAGGTTAAAGTTTATAGAATTGCTTTACCGATTTATGAATCTCACTATTAGGTTTAAAGCTAATCTAGAGGATTTATGTTATTCAAACTCTAGGGTTATAATAAACTCTCTTTAATTACAATAGATCTATTTATACAAGAATTCCTCAATTTTTTTGTTATGAAATTAGATTATGATCTAATATGTGAGGCCTCAAATTACACCCTATTAGGAACATTACATGTCTATGAAAGTATATGTGATATGAGTTAATGATTATGATTTGATTGTGTGTTGCTTAAGTCTTGAATTTTGGTTTGATAGATTATAATTAGTAACTTGAAATTAATTGTTACCATTAGAAAATTGATGAATTAAAATGTACATTTTGGACTAGGAAAAATGTCAAATGGTAGGACAAGTTGATACATGGAAAGTGTGGATGACTAAGCCTATACATTAAGTGACATGTGGCATAAGTAAATAAGAGACAAATGGCAGCAAAGTTGAATGACATTTGGCAACATGATAAGAAGACAATTAGCTCACTTTTACAAATGACACGTGTCCTTTGTAAAATAAGGACATCTTACATTAAAGGGTTTAGGCAAGTGCATAATCATCCTTCATTCTAGTTGTTTCTGCTGCCTTCTTTCCACGCCATTCCTCTCACCATCGAAACGTCAGACCCTCACTTCCCTGTGTTCTTGCTTATATTTATTTTTAATTACCACATCCAAACACTGCATCAAGAAAACTACATCATGCTATCTTCTATATTGTTTCCTTCTTGGTGTTAAATTCATCCTACTTCCACCTTGATCTTGAAATTGTGTTTGTTGCAAAGAAGGCTAGATTGGCTTATTCATTGAAGTAGGAAGTTAAATTAAACATGTAAGTGGAATTCTAAACTAGATGACATGTGGTAATACAAATTCTATGAAGTTTGAATTGGGATAGAATATGTGTCGTGTTTATGATAAAATGAGTTCTGGAAAATGAAGTTTGTATGATAGATTTTGTTTTGGTTTTTGAAGCATGAAAGACAATGGTTTTTGAGCTGCCAAATGAATGATTTGAATTAGAATTGTATATGAATTTAATGAGGAATTGAAGCATAATTAAGGTGTAATTGAGGTCTAATTAATGGACTATGATGAAGGTGTATTAAATTAAGTATGAAGGTGTTACAATTTGGAAACAAATTGAAGGCAATTGGATAGTGAACCTTCGGTTCACTCATCCCACGACCGTGGGAGCTACATTAGCTCCTTCCCACAATCGTGGGAAATGCTTTGAAATGAGAACAGTTCGATTTTGTGCAATTGTTGAACCACATAAGGTTAAGACACTTTACAATGGTATATTTGAACTTGATTATGGTTTGAAATGAACTTAGTTTGTTGTTGGATTAATTGGTTAAAGGTTGAATAAGTTTTGGAATGTTAATTGAGGTGATAACTTAAAGAATGAAATGTTTGATATCAATGTATCTAATTTTAGAATATTTAAATTGTTCAAGGGATGAAGGTGTTCTGATGAACACAAATGTGATCCAAAGGCTTTAAGTAATGTGAATTAGTTATGAATGTTTGAGAATTGGGAATTTGTGTGAACATATATGATGTATAATTACTTAATGCTATTATTGATGCATTGATCCAAATGTTTAAATTCATAAGGTATATTAGGTTTGCTCGAGAGTAAAAGAATGTATTCAATTTGAGCATAAGGAAACAAATTCCAATGTTATGCATTATTTCTCTTACAAGTGATTTTGAAATGTGATATGTGTTACTCTAAACCTGTCAATTATGAGTAAATAGGCATGCCTAGAAGGGTCTGCAGTTGTTTCTGTACTTAGAAAGTACGGTATCCTCTATTCTTAGACACTACAGTGTCTTCTGTTTCAGAGACTCAAATCTCTTCTGTTTCTGTAGATACCAATCATAGGCATCTTCTGTTTTGTTCCCGTTACCCACTTCTGTAAACAGGATTAGCAGGCAATTTTGTATGTGTTTTGATATTAGTTCTGCTCTAAAACAATCATGTCCTATTATAATACTTTTATATTCTGTTCTGATGTAAGTATATTTTGTTCTGATGCATTTATGTTATGTTCTTATGCAATTAACAGTCTAATTAATCTTTAATTTGAATAATTAAAGATTGCTTGTGATAAGCCATAATTCATTTACTTATAAATGCTAGATGACTGTTAGAACCAATCGCTATCTTGTATCATGTTTAGTTATTCCCCAGTAAGCTATATGCTTAGCACGGTGGTTTTTCCTCCATGTAGGTCTCGATATAAAGGATTAAGGCTAGGACAACCGTAGTGGCCAAAGAAGGATGTGTTATGTTTTGGAAGATATTTTGTTTAAGTTTTTAAGTTGTATTTAAAATTATGAGATATATTTGTATTATGTGTAAATGGTTTGTAATAACTATAATACAGGATGGATTTGAATTTAAGGCATTTATTTGATAAATACAATGCATAAATTATGTTCTGTTTATAACTCAACATTCGAATGAAATGTGAAGTATGTTGCCTTATTTTTAGGATTTGCTGGAATATCTTAGTATGTTCTAGGTTTGTTTTGTGTGACATTCATATATCCTTTTAATGGGTATTAGGGTGTTACATAATATTCTAGATCGATTAGAACATATATTAAATACGTAATTGAATCACAATATATCAATCAAACTCATTGCATTAGTAAAAGAATCAAAACATGTTAAAGCATAAACATAGGGTTCATCTAACCTAGACACTAAAGGAATTTAGTTACACATGATTGAAAATGAAATCAAACAATAACAAAAGGAAAAATGAATAGAAAATAAAGGTTCATAATTTTAAATCTCCCTTTTTTAATCTCTTATCGAATATTCTTGCAAGTAGAGGTTTGATCTTGCATTCTGTTGGATCTTTCGATAAATTCTTCTTGTTTTCCACTTCTCTAGATCAAAATCACGCCTTGAGTGGCCTCTAAGAGTTTCAGAATGCCTCTGTATGTCTCTTATCCCATTTTGCCTCTGAACACATCTTTTTATAGTAAATTTTAGGGTTCTAGGAGATGCATAGGTTGACGGATAGCCATATATCAAATCATGCATAACCCAAAATCTCCTAATTTTGCGAATCTGCACAGCATGAGAGAAGTACATAGGCTTATGCACAGCCATGTATCCCTTCTATGCTTCAAATCTTCATTTTATGTCGTGTTTTCATCTGAAATCTCCTCCTTTTAGTCTATGAAGGCAATTATACACTGTAAACACACTTGAAGATGAAGGCAATTATACTCTGTAAACACACTTCAAGCAAATTAAGTACTAAATATACAATAAAAGTATAAAATATTAAGAAAAATACATCAAATATGTGTTGTAAATATGATTAATTATGCATTACCAGTATTATTCACATATGTCGATCCTTTAAGAATTTGAGGATGGTAAAGAGTATCATAATTTTACTTTATACATAAATATTAATATTATATAAAAACATGTTTATTTTAGGGGATAATATATATCAAACCTAGTCTTAGTGAAGTTAGAACAAAGTTCCATATTGTTATGATTGTTGGCTATGAAAATGACAAGAGAACAAATTCCCATATTATTAAAATTTCTCAATGAAATGAGAAAATTAGGTTTACCATATTTAAAAGATTCCTTTTTTTAAAGAACAAGACAAGAATTGCAAAATAATACAAATTTTTATAAATAATAATTCGTTTGTATATGGAAATTTTTATGAAGTGTGGAGATTAGCTACTTGAGCTAACTACTTTAACATGTCAATAAAGGTGCACTTTTAAAGAGGATTATATTATGTCTATTAGTTGGTATTATTCACATATGTTAATCTTACATGAATTTAAAGGATGAAAGGAATTTTATAGATATACTTCATACATAAATCATATTTAAATTAATATTATATAAAAATGTATTTATTTTAAGGGATGATATGTATCGGACCCAATCTTGGTAAAGCTAAAATAGACTTCCATAATATTATAATTGTGCACTATGGAAAAAGGCAATTTTGGATTATTAAAAATTCTTATAAAAAGACTTAAATAGACAAAGGATTAGGAAAATTAATAAGATAATCAAGTTTACCAAATTCAATACATTTGTTATTCCTTTTTTTAAAAAACGAATATGACTATAATTACAAAAATGATTTATAAATTTATAAATGATCTAAGCAGTTTGCAAAAGGAAATTTTTGTGTGTGTGGAGATTAACTAGTTCCTAGAAATTGACAAATATGTTAAGGACTCAAGGCAAACCACTTCAGTATGTCCATAAAGGTGCACTTTTAAAGAGGGTTGTCACATGTCCAGTACTTAGTATTATTCACATATGACAATCTTTCATCAATTTAAAGAAGGTAAGGAATTTCATATCTATAATCCATACATAAATGATAGTTAAATTAATATTATATCAAACATGTTTATTTTAGGGGATGATATATACCAACAGTGGTCTCGTTGAAGTTAAAATAAACTTCCATAATGTTATAATTATGGGGTGTAGACAGAAGCAAATTTCAGATTATTAAATATTCTAATGGAAATAATTGAGTAGATGAAGGATTAGGAAACTTAATAAGTTTACCAAAATCAAAACATTCCTTATTCATTTTATTTTTAAGAAAGAGTGTTAAAAGAATTACAAAATAATCCATAATTTTATAAATAATATAAGTGGTTTGTAGATGAAAATTTTTATGAAGTATGGAAATCATTTGCTTCGCATAAATTAGCACATACAATAAGGATTTGGACACACCACTTCAACAAGTTAACGATTGTGTACTTTTAAAAAGGGTTAGCATATGTCCAATAGTTGGTATTTGTTAAGTCATTAAATTGCACTTATCTTGGACTTAATTATTGTTAATGTGTTGAAATTATTATCTGAAATTAATGGAATTATCTTATAATTGTTTACAGATGGTTTTCAACACTTTAGAGATGAAATGTATGCAAAAGAATGAAGAAAATCCGAAATTCCCAAATTGGCAGCAATTCAGTGATTAAGCGTGGGCACGCCTAAGAATGGAATAAATCTGTAGATCAAATTTCAAAAGTCAACTTCGAACTTATCTCAATCTGTAAAGATTATCTTGCCATCTTTCAAGGAGATTACCTACCGAAAATAGAATAGTGCATTATCTGGAGAGAATCAAGGAAAGATAAGGGAAAAGATAAGCATAAAAGAGAAAGGGGGTGATTCACGCAA